>MU223155.1:4011992-4047708 GCA_018584345.1 Thuja plicata
CTAGGAAGTTCCCATGACCCCTATTGACACATTTAAACACTCAAGTGTGTCCCAAGGGGTCATACGACCCCTTGGGACACACTTGAGTGTTGAAATGTGTCAAAATGGGTAATGGGAAGTTGCATGACAGACCTTCCTACAGACATGTCCACAAAACTTTTTCATACATTGGGCCTTGCAAATCCTAGGGGTCCTAACATGTGATAATATGTACTAGGGCCCCTTAAGTCCCTCTGTGACCCCTGAAAACACAGTGGAACACTCAATTGTGTCCTTGGGGGTCATAGAGGGACCTAAGGGGCCCTGGTACACCTTCTTATGGGTTAGGACCCCTAGGAAGTCCCCATGACCCCTTTTGACACATTAGAACACTAAAGTGTGTCCCAAGGTGTCGTACGACCCCTTGGAACACACTTGACTATTCTAATGTGTTGCCTATGGTTATAGAGGGACCTAAGAGGTCCTAGTACACTTTCTCAAGCGTTAGGACCACTTTGGAAACCTTTTCGATGCCTTATATTGGTGTAATTAACCTATATATTAATATGTCCTATATAATATATATTATATATATACTATACTTGATTTTATTATATATACAACAATATTTTATAGATAATATATAATACATATCATATTGAATATATATATTATAAAATACATATTAATATATAATACATATAAAATAATATATAATATATGATATATAATGTAATATTTAATATTAATATATATTATATAATATTTAATATATTATCTAATATATAATTTTTGATATATAATATATCATATGAAGTATGGAGAAATGGGAGGGAGAAAGGGGTTGAAAATAAATTAAGAGGGAGAAAGGGGAGGGAAAATTTAAAATTTAAAATTCTGCCAATCTTTTCAGGTACCTGAAAATATCGGGTACCCGATTAGGCTTGATATTGCTTTGTGCACCATACCTACTTGGTCAAGTCTTCAAATTTCTCAAAAACATGTTTTTCCCCTATTTCTCTGAGTTCCAGACTTCAACCATGTAGCTAACGACTTTTTTTTACCCAAATTTGATGAAACAAAAAGGGTATCTTTAGGAGATTATCAACTTTCTATTGATATAATTGCTGTCAAATTTTGAATTCGGTAAGTAATTATTAATTATTTTCCAATTGAGTTACCTCTAAAGTGCTGATTTATATACTGATTGAAAAATGGCTATAACTTTCAGACGGTATAACATTTTTGAAATCCAAAAAATGCGTCACATTCTATGCTTTGCCTACTATAAGGAAAAATTTGGTTTTTTTGAAATTGAAAAAGTTTTCAATGAGTTAAGGTGGTCAGACACGGGAGTGTTTTTATTCTAAAAACATTGTAGCAGATAATTCATAATTAATTTTTTTTTGGAATAAAATTACACAAAAATATGCGTCACATCCGGGCATGAGTCTACTACTTATATATAATATCTTATAAAAAATTATTATCATTTGATTATGATTAAGGTGGTTAGACATACACCTACTTCTTATTTTTTTCCTAAAATTTTTGTACCACTGCATTGAAATCTATACTTGTCACCAATCATATTAACTTTTTTTCAGAAAAGGCCTAGTAGTTTAGAAACTACATTCAATTTCCTATAGATTCTATTCTTACAACTTTTTGATATTAGGTTGATAGCTAGTTCAAATTTTTATGTCAAGTTTACTAACCCTGATTTTCTGATTTTTCATTGCCACTTAAGGGCATTGTTTGGCCCCTCATGATTTTGCACATACCCTTAGAACTAAATTCACCACCTCTTTGTGATCTAAGACATTTCATAGTTTTTCAAGTTTCTTTTTCAACTCTATCTTTATACATTTTAAACATATAAAAAGCATCTGATTTAACTATTAGAAACATTACTGACATCATCCTTGAGTAGTCATCAACAAACAATATAAATTATTTGTCTCCAAGATAGCTCTTTGTGCTTATAGGTCTCCACAAATATGTGTGTACTAAGTCTAAGATATGTTCTGTAGAGTAGACCTTTCTTGAAAAACTTGAACTAGTCATCTTACCTAACTGACATTCTTTACATACTGCATTTTCTAGTTTATTCAATATTGGTATACCTCTAACACTTTTATTCTTTTTAACCTTTACCAAATTATCAAAGTTCAAATGACATAATATCTTATGCCATAACCAGCTTTCTTCAGCTTTAGCAATTAAACAGTAACCAATTGTAGTGTTCACTTTAAAAAGATTACCTTTTATCTGTGGTACCAATAATTTTTCTAGTCTTCTCAAATATTTTACATTTTCCATTCCTAAACTCAAATTTGAATCCTTTTTTATTCAACCGAGGCATGCTTAACAAACTATATTTCAATCCATCAGCCCAATAAACATCATCACAAGTGATATCATCAGTTAAAGAAATAGTACCTTTACATTTGATCATGTAGGGAGAACTATTCCAAATGTAACTATACCTCCATCACAGTGTTCCATGGTTATGAATCTATCCTTATCTACAGTCATATGGTGTGTATAGCCTCAGTCAATGATCCAATCGTTGTTACAATTCACACTTGAGATCAAAGCTTTCTCTTCACCGATTTCAACATTGTCTATAGAGGGATCTTCTTTTATAGAAACAAACACTATTTCCTCATCATTATCATCTCCATTAGTATTGTATTCATTTTCTTCTTCTTCAATGATGTAACATAGATTTTTGTTCTTTTGAGTGAAATCCTTGTCGTTCTTGTGTTTGTCTTTCTTTTCTCCATCATGCTCCTTTTTCAGTTTGTTAGGGCATCTATGTGCAAAGTGACCGATTTGTCTACAATTCTAGCATACAATTGGAATTTTTCCTTTGTATCTTTCTTTACCTTTAGGAAACCTCCTAGCAATCAAAGCTTTGAGTTCTTCCAACTCTTTCTCCCCAGGTGCTAATCCTTCATATTCATCAGAGTCATAAACATTAGTCTTTCCTTTTCTAGATGATCCAACATTAGTTGTAGCTTGAAATGCAACTTCACTAATAGGTTGGCTATTGTCGAAATTACTTAATTTAAATATTGTAAGCCTACAATTAAGTGAATCAGTTATGATCTTACTCTTATCAACTATCCTTAGTTCTTTGATCACACAAACTTTAATAACATACTTGTGTGGAAGTGTTCTAAGCATTTTACTTATGACATCACTTTCTTCTATCTTGCCACCGACTCCTTTAATGGATGCGACAATTTATTTTATCAATTCCATATTGTGCAATTGTTTCTTGTTCGTGCAACTTCATTTCATCATATTTTCCTTTTTTTCTGTCAACCTTTTCTTGTAATACTTGTTTGTCTCAACCATGTACTTGTACCATCTTATCCCGAATCTACTTGGCTAAAGGTAGATCTTGTATATCAACATACTTAGAGTTTTGAAAGGCTCTTACGAGCTCTATCATCACAGAGTTATGAATCAAATTCTCTTTCTTCTCTGCTTCATTAAGTATACCAGAAGGTTGTGTTTATTCATTGGTGAGAAAATCCACTGCATTAGCTAAGAGTCCTGATAGATGCAATTTCATCCTACTTGCCCACATTCCAAAGTCATCCGCATTCTTATTAAACTTAGGTGCATGCTTTTGATACATCTTGAGATCTTTTCCCTAAGCGGTTAAGCTTCTAAATCAGGGAAACAATGCTCTGATACCAATTATAGGTATAGGAAAGGTTACTAAGAGGGGGGTCAGTAATCACCAATTTAACCTTAAAACTCAATCCCAAATCTTCTTCAAATAGATTTACTGATTAAAGCTTAGTTAACCTATAGCAATATTATCAGTTACCATAACATTAAACATCCATGCAACATAAAGTAAATATTTATACAACATTAATACTAGTATTTATCTCATGGAAAACCAGTTAGGGAAAAACCATGGTGTGAGGTTAATGCCCACAAATAGTTGTACTCTTCTGAAATACGCCCGATAAAGAGATTTCCTAGTTAAGGGTTACAAAGGCATTGTTAAATTATACCCAATTATGGGATTTACCTAGAGATGTGTTAAAGTCTTATACCCTATTAGGAGTAACCTGGTTATAGGACTTTAGACACTCTTTTGAGAATGCCACCCTATTAAAGGATTTACAATAGACCTGTTAGGATCACCCGATTAAGGGATTTTTCTATCATAATTATTAGAGAGTAACAACCAATAAAGTGATATGTGGTTTGCACTAACTCTTCTATATCAGATCCAATAAAGTTCCTTAACACAATAACATATCATTCCAATCCTCTTATCCAAATCTATATCCTCTTTTGTGATTGCAACAATCCTTCTATGATTAGCTCTTATGTTCCACCGATATCCTGTCTTCTTCTTCGTCACGATACCAAACTTCTTCTCATCTCCTTCCTTGATTAAATAATATTTAATCATAAAAACCTAAAACCTAGATCTAATAATCATAACTTAATCATCTTATTAAACCATTTTTCATGTTCTTCCTTGTCAGTTGCATCATGATTTTCCCCTTTTAACTGATAGCTATCAGTTGTTGATAGCTAACCTCCTTATGCCGATAAGTCTTCCTTCCTAGCGATAGTTAATAATTCTCTTATTTGACATCAGTGACAAACTATATAACTTATGTAACATCTTCATCATCCACTTAACTTCCTTATCAACTAGATTAGTTATGCCAACAATCTCCCCATATGCCAAAAAACTACATCGATCACCCAACAATACACTGGACTTCAAAGACTTTTCAAACCTACCACATAGAATACTTGTTAGGTTTGTGATTTATTTGGGAACCATTGAAACAAGTTGATAATTTCTATGGTTCATAAACCACATTGCAAATCTAACTCCAAAGGCCTCTAAATCCTTTTCAACAAATTCATTTTGATATCCTTATTAGGTTTAATGGTAGTTTTGATCATAACCAAATGCCATGCCATCTTAAACATTAGATTTTCTTAATCTTTATAGCCAACTCTAATCTAGAGGCCATAATCATAGCTTGTGGTGGCCAACAGGTGGGTAAGTGTCATATGGCTTGGGTTTGAAGGAGATAATTATTTTGTTTGCATTTCACATCAAGGACCAATGCGGGTGGATAAAATCTAATACCACCTACCCTGTGCTAGGGCTAATCTGGTGGTTTTGTGACCGTATTTTTACTGTGTACACAAACCAAATGCTAGAAAAAATTCAATGATCTACCTTAGGGTTTTTATCATTTGTTTATATATTTTCAATTTTTTTCTATTACATTCATATTATAGCCATACTAAGTTTCTATTTGGTGAATATGAGAAGAATTTGATCTATAAATTAACTAGTATTGATAATAGAACTGACTTGGTATGTTTTCTTTCTTTTTTCAAAGTGTCATTTCTTTCATATATAATGTTATATGTTTCAGTAGTAGATGTACAATTGAACAAAATATTAATAAAAATATAAATTATTATTGTTCTTATTATCTATCTTCTCTTTCATTATTTCACAATTTCAAATTACTCCAATTTTTTTTATAGTATTTTGTTTGATATGTCTTCTATTTATAGCCAAGATTTTAGGTGTAGGTCATCAAATATGATGACACATCAATATGATTTTTACCAAGGTGTTAAAAAAGGGCCAAAATGTGAGACCCATACTATCATGTTTTGTTAATGCATTGATGTAGCATCACATGATTGGTTGGTTTTTAGATCTAAGGAGTACGTTTCATTCAATCATGGGTAATTATCATCAACACAAACAACTTTAAAATCACAACCATTAGTAAACTATTATAAAAAATATTGGATATTAAACCAACAAGTGCTATAATAATATTTAAAATACTCTCAACTACTGAATCCTTTCTCCTAATATAAATTATCAACATATAGTGGTAACAAAGGATAGAGTGTAAAAATATGAGTATATTAACACTAAAAATAAAACATATTGAACATTTATTTAAAAAAAGACTAAAATAAATAAAATATCTCTTAAGTAAATAAAAAAAGTTCTTCAAAATTAAGGAAAGAATGTTAAACAATTTCTAAATAATTTTGAAGTAAAATAAAATAACTTTTAATTTTTTGATTTTGAAAGTATAATATCTCACATTACAATATTTTATATTTTTAGTTTATAAATTTAATAAATTATTTATAATATCTCAAGTGTATATTTCTATTAATAATTTTATTAAGTAAATTATTTCAAACATTATATATATATATATTCAATATATAAAGATTTTTCAAAATTAAAAAAAAATAAATATTAAATGTAAATAGAAAAAAATAATTTATTTCACATGTTTAACATTTTTTAAATAACAAAGAAAAAATAGTAACATCAATATTTTTTTTTGCTCTGCAACCTTGCCGCCTAAAAAAGCTTTTTTGAACTTCTTCCATGGCGGAAATTGCTGGGGGGGAACCTGCCCCCCAACCCAGGGACCCTACACATGACCAACTCTCTGGGAAAGGTACTTCGGATTCCTTGCCACATCCTGCTCCCAAGGCTGATTGGAAAGGTGTGCTGGTTGGGACCCAGATGGAATCTAACCCCACCCTAACGCTAGCTATCATAACAGAGGAAGGTATAGAGATCACCCTCCCAGACTCTATTGTCGAAAAGCACATGGCAGAGCTTAACCTGGCTCTTGTGGGACGCTTCTTCAACTTTCGACCCTCCATTGACATGGTCCGTAGATGGGTGGGAAACCAATGGAAGCTAAAGGGAAGTGTGGTGGTGTTAGCCATGCTGGTGGTCTCTTCCTCTTCCACTTTACGACTGCTGAGGACCTGTCTTTTGTCCTCTCTGGATCTTGGCTCTATGGGAAACACCTTCTCACCCTGGCCAAATGGAAACTAAGTTTTGACCCCTCTCTGGACCTCAGCCGGATGGCACCTGTTTGGGTCTGTTTCCCAGGTTTTCCTCTCGAGTTCTGGGATGAGCAGGTGTTTAGATGGATTGGAAACTCTTTCGGGCACTACATTTCGGCGGATCTTGTAACCCTCTCTAAGTCCCGTATGGTTTTTTCTTGTTTCTGTGTGAATGTGTCTATTAATAAGACACTTCTAAACTTTGCTATCCTCAAATCTATGCTGGGGAAATGGACGCAAGCTATTGTCTATGAGAATTCTACCCTCTTCTGTGAATGCTGCAACTCAAAGGGTCACACGAGGAAGGACTGCAAGGCCCCCAAAAGATCTGAACCTAAGCTAAAGCAAGCTGCTCTGGTGATGGAAGATTCAGAGATCCCCTCGGGTTCACTCCCCCCACCCCTAGCGGGGGACACTAATAGCAAAAATGTGGTTATTGAGAATAAGACTCAGGGTTGTGATCCTGTGTCTAGGACGATTGAGGATGTGTCAAGTCTAGAAGAGGGGGAAATACCTACGGGGATTGTGCAAGAGAAAACCATAGTTGGGGAGAGTTCTGCTACCCCTACAACACCTCTGCAGGGTGTCTACAACCTCAATACCCCCATCTTGGGGTTGGAAAATTGACCTTTTCCCAGCCTAGGCTTGATGCTTGTCCAGATAAAAATCAATATTTGTGCATTGATAGACCCCATATCCAAGTGCCCTCCATCACCCCCTGTGGTGGAAGTCGTTCTCAATTCTGTGACTGTGGATTCCCCGGTGGCCCTGGAATGCTCCACACCCGTGGGAACCACAATGATTGGGGACCAAGAATGGAAAACCCAAAATAAGAAGACCCAACAAAAGTGAGTGGATGTGGGAGTTGATACCAAACTGGGATGGCCGACGGACAGAGCCAGAAGACAGAGAAGCACAATAAAGGAGATTGCTGTGGGAAGGAAGCAAACCCTGGACCTCAACCAAAAGGTAAGAAATGATTGTTTTATCATGGAATGTTAGGGGACTCAATAACTCCCAAAAACAACTTGCTGTTAAACAATACATTTTTTATTATAAAATTGACATTTTGTTAATTCAAGAAGTTAAAATGACTAAAGATAAATTTGAAGCATTAGCGGTTACTCTCTGGCCTCGGGCAAATTTTTGCTACTCTGAAGCTCAAGGAGCTTCAGGAGGTATTGCCACCCTTTGGAACCCTTCCAAAGTAAGAGGGGCCGCTCATAGTTTTTCCCACAACCACCTTGCTGTTTCCTTCATGTCCCCACTGGAGACTTGGCTCTGTTTTAACATTTATGCCCCAAATACCTGTCAAGGAAGATTGGGGGTTTGGGATGAGCTGAAGACATCCATTTCCAATCTTCAAGATTCTAAAATCATGGTTGCGGGAGATTTCAACTCTCCCCTATCTCCCTTTGAGAAATGCGGGGGTATAATGGACTATTCTGACAGTATGGGAGACCTGGCCAACTTTGTGTGTGGCTGCGGCCTTTATGATGTGGAGATGACATGCATCCGCTTTACTTGGACTAACAACAGGAAAGGTAATCACCTAATTCAGGTTAGGTTGGATCAGGTCTTACTGTCTTCCACCTAGGACCTGGGCGCTACCTCTTCCCTAGCTACCCTCCCTAGATTACTTCAAACCACAACCCACTCCTCCTCAAATGGGTGGATGTTAGATATCAGTATCCAGCTCCCTTTAGATATGAGATTATGTGGGGCACCCACCCTGGTTTTTGTGACAAGGTTAAATCTTGGTGGTCTACTCCGGTCAAAGGTTCGGCAATGTTCAGTGTTGCTACCAAGCTTGAGATTATCAGAGAGGAGGTTAAAAGGTGGAGAAAATACACCTTTGGTGACATTTTCCATACCAAAAAATGCTAAATAAGAAACTCGTTTCTCTTCAAGGAAAAATGGCAGGGGGTGACCTTTTTGAAGATTTACACTTGGAGGAGGAAAACACCTGGAAAAGCTGGAAAGATACTCTGGCTAATGAGGAAGTCTTCTAGAAGCAAAGATCCAGGGTCCAGTGGCTAAAGGAGGGGGATTGCAATACGACCTTCTTCCATCAATCGACCTACAAGAATAAAAAGAGAAACTCCATCACTAAACTCCATGATCTTGGGGGAGTGGAGATCTCAGACCCTACCCAACTTTGAGGGTTGGCCATTGATTATTTCTCTAGCACCTTCAGCAATTCAGCCACTGGGGACCCAGTTTCTCTACAGGATAATCTCATAGCTCAGCTCCCTAGGGACATCACGGTGGAGGATAATGTTATGCTCTTGTCCAGGGTCTCAGATGAGGAGGTTCATAAGGTGGTCTTCTCCATGGGAGCCTACAAAGCACCTGGCCCGGATGGTTTCCCCCCGACTTTCTTCCAAGAGTATTGGGATATTGTTAGTTATGATGTCATCCATGCAACTCAGGATTTCATCAGATGCAAAAAAATTCTAAAGCAACTCAATGACACCTATATTTTTTTGGTACCCAAGTGTGAGAGCCAGATGTCATGGAGGATTTCAGACCCATAAGTCTATGCAAAACTTTGTATAAGATATTTTCCAAAATCCTGGTTAACAGAATCAAACCCTTGCTCGACAAAATCATTAGCCCCAATCATATGAGTTTTGTCCCAGGCAGAAAAATTCTGGATGTAGCCATTACCACCCATGAAATCATCCACTCTATTAACCGCAATAGAGCTGCTGGGATGGCTCTCAAGCTGGATGTCTCTATAGCTTACGACAAAGTCCACTGGAATTTCCTCTACAAAGTCTTGCTTCTTTTGGCTTTTTGGAATAGTTCATTGACCTTATTAAGTTCTATTTGGAGACTGTGAGGTTCTCGGTGTTATTCAATGGTAGACCTGGAACTAAATTTTACCCTGGTAAAGGGCTCCGCTAAGGGGACCCCCTATCTCCCTACCTCTTCATCCTCCTTGCTGAAGTTATTTTCTGGAATATGATGGAGATGGCCCGCACCAGAGAAATTGTGGGGATAAAGCTGGCCACCAATCTACAACCTACTATCCTACAATAGTTTGTCGATGACACTTTCTTCTTCGGAACCTCCTCGGTTAGAGAAGCCGCTAAGTGGAAATAGCTATTGGACAACTATGCGACAGCCTCGGGTCAACACATAAATTATCACAAAAGCCAGATGTTTTTCTTCAACACTGAGGGAGTGGTCTAGAACTACATTCTGAAGATTTTGGGTTGCCAGGATGACAAACTCCCAACCACTTATCTTGGACTCCCACTAATGGTCAAAGATGTCAAGAACGACTTCTAGAACTCTATCCTTGAAAGAACCCAAAAGAAATTGGTGGGCTAGAAAGGTAAACTCCTCAGCAATGCTGGTAAGCTTCAACTCCTTGCTTCTTCTCTCCAGGGAATTCCAGTCTATTTTTAAAATTTCTAGCTTCATGACTGATAAGTTGGAAAAGATCCAACGTACTTTCCTCTGGTTGGGATCAGAAGAGAAGAAATTCCTGCCGCTGGTCTCCTGGGATACTGTTTGTCTTCCCAAAACCTTAGGGGGGCTGGGGTTAAGGAAAATCCACAACCTCAATCGGGCCCTACTTTCTAAGGTTGCTTGGACCATGATACATGGAAATGCTGGCTGGTGTAGAATCATGGAAGCTAAGTATCTGGATGGGGGCCGCTTCTGTAAGCTCTTTATGGTGACTGGTTACCCAAGGGGCTCTAAAATCAGGAACAACATCCTCAAATGCAGAGGTATTATAGAGAAAGGAGCCATCTGGTCGCTGGGTAATGGACATAATATCAGATTCTGGGACGACCCCTAGCTACCTGATTCTATTATGGGGAACTCCAGTTTCTCTCAATTAAAAAATGTCTTGTCACTTGTTGTTGGTTCCCAGGTTTCCAACTTCATCTCCAATGGCAAATGGATTGATCTCCTCCCACACATCTAGTTCAGACCGAACCTGACCATCCCTGCTGCTAAAATTAGGGAAATTATTCTGTTGATCTGCATCCCTTTGATTGATAGACCAAATAGATTGCTATGGAAACAAACCCAACATGGTGGATTCTTTGTGAAATCGGCTTATAGTCTGCTTATCAATGAAGGGGCTAATGTTTCTTTTTGGAGGAAGGTTTGGCAGCCCCAATTAATCCCCAAAGTTAATTTTTTTTTGGTGGACTACTCTCCATGGGAAAATCCTCACGCTCGACAACCTTGCTAAACCTGGGTTTAGCCTTGCCAACCGGTGCCGCCTATGAAAGATTGATATGGAAAGCCCCAATCATATCATGCTCCACTACAAATTTGTTGATGGGGTTTGGCAGGAGATCCTCTCTAGACTCAACCTCCAGTGGGTGTCTAACCACAACATCCAGGACACTCTCCTGGAGTGGAAATCACCGTCCCAACACCTGGTGATCAAACTCCTCTGGAACCAAATCCCCCCGATTTTTTGCTGGGTCATTTGGAAAGACCGCAACAACATGATCTTCAGAGAGACTGAATTCAATCATATGGAGGTCTTCTATGCTGGATTAAAACTCATTCAAGATAACCTGTTGGCTGGGAGATGGAAAAGCCCTTCTTCACCCCCCACCGATTTAGAATGGAAGATTTTCAAGGCCTGGGGTTTAGGCAAAGGATTCGATAGAATTGACAACTCTAAACTCAGAGCTAGAAAAGCTACCCTTTGGGCCCCTCCCCATGCAAATTAGTACAAACTCAATTTTGATGGGGCGGCCCGAAATGGTAGAAATTCGGGGGGGGGGGGGGGGGGAATTATAAGAGATCAATGGGGGAGATTGGTTGTCACTTATGTTGGCCCCCTTATTGACCACTCGGTTAATTAGGCTGAGGCCATGGCACTCCTATGGGAATTAAATTTTTCCCTGAATTATGGGTGCACCAGATTTGAAATTGAGGGGGACTCCAAGGTCATTATTGAGGCTACTGGTGGGTAGTCCTTGGCTGGATGGCGAGTTGACCCTATTTTGTTGGATATCAGGGGGCTAATGCTTTTCTTTACTCAGTTCACCATAAAGTACATTTATAGGGAAGGGAACTCTGTCACTGATTCTATGGCAGCTGTGGGACTACAGACGGATGGCTTACGTTGCTAGCACGTGGCTAAGCAGCTACCAAAAATCACTCAGGACCTGTTGGGGCGGGAAATTAGCAGAAGTAACAACAACTCCCGTGATGTTTGAAATTCAAAATCAGAACTGGGCGCTAAATGGAAGATCCCAAAATAATTTCCATTTGCGCTTGACCGATTTTCGCATTTGGAAAGGCCACGTGGCCGAGGATAGTTGGATCTCTTCTTGGCGTAGGAGGCGAATTGCTTGCATCACCACCATAAAGTGTCATAATGTCTTTTTATGCCATCAAAGATTTAGAGCGATTATCAAAGGATATGGAAAAGATTGTTTTGGTTGTAATAATGGGTTACAATGCTGCTCACACGTGCTAACCTCAATGGTGGCCTTACCAGAGATTTTTGTGCCTAATAACAATTATTTTAGCAAGTTTTCATACGCGAAAAGACAGATGCATAATGGCCATTTTGTAACCCATTTTTCCTACTTTACGCAATAGCTCAGATTTTTCTCTTGCTCTAGTTTTTTATGGCCTTCTGCTAAAAAGGGTTCTGCTTCTCTCTGGGTTTGGAACTTTTGGGTGAATACTGCTCAGAACAACATTGTGAAAATGGGAGGGGATCGCCATAGGATTGAACGCGACAGAATCAAGGAAGATTTCACCTCCCACCCCATGGTTATGTATTTTCGCAAGGAAGGAGGGATTTTTCCCTTCATGAAATGTCTAACTGGGCATGATGAGATGATTTCTCGCCAGTTTGTCAAAAGCTGGTGTGAAAGAAGAGTGACTATTAATGGCATCACTTTCAAAATCAATGAAGAGGTGATTGGTAAGGCCACGGGCATGGAAACCATGGGAAAAAAGTGGAAGAAAACCACTAAAATCCAAGCTAGAATGGAGTTCGATCAGTTCTTTGCAAATGACGACAAACCTGTGTCAAAGAATGGGGGCTATAGCACGGCGGATCTTCCGAAATTCTGGCCGAAGATGTGTAAGATTGTGATGAAATACTTCACCTTGGAGGGCAGGTTTGGTACTTTCTATAACTATCACCTTCCCTTTCTCAATCATCTTAGACATAAAATGTTAATTTCAATGCCTTTTTACCTCCTGCATTCGCTTGAGAATATGGTTATGACCGTCAATAAAGCCACCTCTTTGGGCAAAAAACCCATCTTCCTTCACCAAGGGCTTATCTTTAGGATTTACGACTTCCACCATGCTCTCTGCCCGCCCCCCATTGTAGAAATTACCCAGTTGGCCCAATAGAATTTGTCCTTGTCTGTCTCCCTAAACCAAGGCATTCCCTCACCTTCATACTCCATTGGCGGTTCTACCGCTGTGGTTAGCCCTAATTCCTCTGGTATCCACCCAACCCCTACTCCCTGTATGGGCAGCAAGCATGACCTCACCTTGGAGGACTCTCCCCAGCCTGCTAAAAAGGGAAAAAATATCTATATTAACCTGGACTGCCCCCTTAATGTTGACCCTATGCCTGCCAGTACCCGCTGGTCTTCCTGGCTTGCTAAAGAAAAAGGGAAATAGGCAATGAAGGAGCTCTTTGACAAAGAGGATGTTTCGGTTGAGTTCCCTAGCAGGGAGGACAATCAGACTAATTCTGACCATGAAGAGGGCAAAATTGAAAAGCAGGACACTGAGGCCAATGTGGGTAAAGACATTTCTAGCCCAGAAATAGGATTGAGGACCCTAAGTCTACTGCGGGCTCTGGGCTGGTGGGAAAAATTAAATTCCAGATGGTTAATCTGGAGAACTCGGTGGCCAAACTGAACGGGGACTTGGCTAACACCAATAGGAGACTACGGATGTTAGTAAATTCGCTCTGAAAGCAATGTACGCCTCCTCCACTACCCTCTGCCTACTGAATGAACAAGCCTCAGCTGGGAAGGAGTCAGTGGATGGAAACAAAGAACTCTTCAAGTTCCTTAATGAAGAGTGGTCGAACTTGCTGCTGTCAAAGCGGTTATGGGAGGGGAAGGGATTCGGTTGAAGATGAAGTATGGGATGGGGGGCCACCACACTGCGGACCTCAAGCCCTTTTTGTGGACCAATAGATTTTGTTTTAAGTTTAAGATTTTTTTAAATAGCCCTACGTGGCTTCGTGTTTCTTTTTTGATGCACAACTCTGATATTGTTATTTTTTGGGACACTTACCGCTGCTGGTTCAACTTTTTTGTTGTGTTTTTTGATAGAGGTAGATAGTTTCCCTATTTTACTACTGCTAACGGTGATGATTTAATATGCTGTTAAGTCTTCCTGTTACCTATTTTGTACCTCAGGTCAACACCCTCTTGCTGCTGCTAATATCAAAAACATTTTTTAAATAAGATTATTAATTTAAAATACTAGGGATATATAAATAGACAGCTAAAAAGATGAAAAGGGATACAAAATTTATTTTTTTAAAAGGTTAAAATTACTTAATATATTAAATAGGCAGCTTCAAAGAGATTTTCTTTCATGAAATGAAATGATTGTCCAGTTATTCACTAAACAAATTTGTTGAAAGGACTCTACAAACTTTTGAGTTGGGTTTTAAATGTGGTTCATGAACCACTAAAATTCTCGATTTGGTTCAAAAATCACGTAAAATGCCAATGGTCTTTGGTGTCGAGCTTGTCATGTGGTTCATGAACCACAAAAATTGCCAACTTTGTTCAACAGTCCCCAATTTAGATTTGTGGAAAATCTTTGTTATCAGCAATCATAATATTTCATGAACCCATTTTAGATTTGGTAAGAGGTTTTGAAGCTCTTCATTTTGCCCAACTCCTCGTCATGCTTGGCCTGGAACAACACTTGTAGATGAAGACAAGAAAGTATGAGATGGTCCAAAGCCTTTCTATGTGTTGGTCATAGTTGACTTAACCCATTTTTCAAAATTTTGAGCACCCTTAAATACTCCTACTTGCCTGCCAAATCACGAAAATAGTTAATTTCAAAATTCTATAAAAGA
Organism: Thuja plicata; assembly: GCA_018584345.1. Classification (NCBI taxonomy): domain Eukaryota; kingdom Viridiplantae; phylum Streptophyta; class Pinopsida; order Cupressales; family Cupressaceae; genus Thuja; species Thuja plicata. The sequence goes on from MU223155.1 coordinate 4,026,943, forward strand.
TGGTGCAAAATCTTTTTGTAAACCTAATCCTAACCTCATTTTGCCTAATATAGCCAATTTTGCACCCAAACTCCTTGTCAGTTGTGAGGTTTTAACACTTTAATTGTAGGATGGGCAATATGCAAAAAGGGTTGAATTCTGAATTTTGTGCATCCTATGCAAAAAGGGTTGAATTCTGAATTTTGTGCATCCTATGCAAAACAGGTTTTTGGGTTTTTCTCTCTATATAGATCACTCATTCTGCTGTCAAAATTTCATGGAAACTGGAGTTTTCAGCTGAAAGTTATGAAGTTTTTCATGTCCGGTTAGAATGCCAATTGCAAGGCTTTATAGCTTAATGAAATGTCGATTCCAATAATTCTCGAACCAAGTAAAAGATTGTGAGAATTTCGTTACTTTGTTATGGACCGATTGCAATTAAAAAGATCAGTTGATAAACTTTGGAATCCGGGTTGAGCCACTGAACCAACAAAAAAAAATTCAACGGTTCAAAATCCATGCGATACTTCTAGAAGTTCAATAGTTCAAAATTCAAAGGTTCAAAATCCATGTGATACTCGAACTGCGTGATGCTATCCGACAAAGTGCTATGCTTCCAAAGGCTTTTAGAATTTGGGTATCATGTGTTCAAACCACAACAGTAATTCAAATTTCACAACTTCACTCATACACCAATCGGCTTTCTTCAAATTTGCTGGAAAATAATAGCAATCACAGTTTTCAGAATTTATCTTTATGGCAGATAGAAAGAGTTAAAGAAAATCCACTTGTGAGAATCGCCTATTGGGGAATAATACTTCATTGAAAGATTCCTATTTATATGAATTAAAAGTTGAAAACTACTTTGATTATCTTCATCTGGAGTTCATGTGTAGACAACCCAGTGATCAATAGAAACACGATGCAAGAGTTTCATCTTTTTTCTGAAAAGTGTGATCTCTTATGTAATAGTCTGGCATGTGGCATCGACCCGTCAGAGATCAAGGAACTTGCATTTCTTTCATATGAAAAGAGGAGGCATGTTAGTCCGTCTACCTGCAAACTTGAATTGGCTGCAACATCTGAGGAAAATCCTGGGAGATCAGAAGCTAGAATAGTATTGTCGAGGCCTGATAATTCTGTGGTCTTCAAATTGATGGTTGACTTAGACACAATGGTGAAGGCACTAGCGGATTTTTGTTCTTTAATATTAAAGTTCAAAGCATCTTTGGATAGAGGCATTTATCGCATTGAAGTTTCAAGGCAATTTACATTAATCAATGGATCGTGGGTGCACTTAACTGATAGAGATGCCACAAATTTGGAAAAGGAAGAAGATGCACATAAAAGGCCATTATTCTATTATTAAGCCCTCTATTATAGTGTTTTGATTCACTAATGAATTAGCACTATGTTTTTTTCTTACGAGAAGCCATAAACTGCCAAATGTTAATTTTGTAATAATTCTTTAAAAAGACTTTCAAGAAACAGTTACATAGCTAAAAAGGTTATCGAAAATTGAAAAGCTTCTCGAGAGTAACTATTAAAGAGAATTTTTAGCAAGAAAGGGGGTTCTTCAGGAGAGGCTACAAGAACGAGGGTAGTTTTATTAGTCATTATTTGTTGTACATGATGGAGTCTATGAGCTCAATTTTGCATTGAGAAATAAAAGAGATGTGGATGAATCTGTGTTTGTTTATGTCCTTTTTCAGATTGCAAATTCAAAATGTCTATGTAATCTTTTCAATGCAAAATCCATTATATCAAAGAGTGTGGATTGTATTTTTGAATCTGTGAATTAAAAAATAATTAATTTATTGTGAAGTTTGTTGCTTATCCTTTTCATTGTTTCTTATCCATGGGTGTGGGAGAGGTGATCTATTATGCCTTCTGGTTAAAGGCATAACCTATATTTTCATTCATTGCATAACTTCTAAAGGTAGCTTCTTCTTGTAAAATAAGCAAAGAGCTGTAATTGCCATTACAAGTGACTCAACTGTTGGTTTTCTTTTGTCTTTCAATTTGGGCATTTGTGAATTAGTTTTCAAGATTATTTCAAGGACAAATGTGTTGACCAACACTATGTAATTCACCCAAAGTTGATAATAATCTAACTTGAGGAAATGTGGGAGGTTGCAAACTACAAGACCTTATATGCACACTCCTTGTAGCTCTTACTTATACAAAGAAGCTTTGACTTCTCTACCAATGAGATTTTTTCTATTCCAGGCTCAATTTGGTCCTTCTAGAGCATTTCGTTTGAACTTAACTAATTTAAACTCTCAAATTCACCACATTCATTAATAGTCCCTTTTGTTATAGCTTCTTTGTGATTTACAAGGAGCTTTGGTGCCCATTCAACTGTAGACATCTCTTGAGCATTCCTCCAAGGACTAAATATCTTGTCCATTGAAATAGCTCTTCTCATGAGTGACCATCTGTCAAATGATTATATTCGTAGAAGAGAAGAGCTAAAAGAATATTTTTCCTCAGAAACAAGTCCTTTATTTGACCTTTTAAATTTAATTTGTTCAGGCAATTCATGGGGTCTTCTTATCTCTTCTCCTTCCATGGACATATTTTTAGAAAAATATGATTCAACAAATTATAACAAACATTTGATATAATAATCTAGAATGAATCAGGTGAATAAAGTAGATTGTTTGAACTATCAACTTGAGATTTAATATGTTTCTCTTCTTGGCCACCTTATGCATCATAATCAAAAGCTGGAGGATAATTTTTGTGTATTTGAAGGATTTTCATTGACAAACATAGACTTGCAAACTGACATGATTCCTATAACCGATTAAACAAACATATAAAGGAATATTAATAGACCCTCATAATTTTAAGTATAATAATCTAAGAATACCTTTTTATTTAGCCTTCATTTTAGTGCTCAATATGATCTATAAGGGATTTTAAAAGGAATACATACCCGAGATTGGTAATGTTCCATCCTTCTCAAAGGCCACCTTTCCATGATTAATAATCACTTACAGAGGAAGTGGATGGTAATCATTAGGCACAATATTTAGCCAATAAAATTGGTAACCTAAAAAATTTCCATCATGGATCAATTCAAGTATTAAGATAATATATTCTTCTACTTAAGAACATCTACTTAGTCAATTCTAAAGAGTTATGAGATCATACACACTAGAGCCTTGTGCTTGCTTGTGCCTAATATCAGCTTTATGACATTATAATATTTTGTTTATTCAAATAACACCTTCCTTATAGGTACATGCATGATCTTTACTTTGAGACCCACCTACAACTATCAGACAATCTTTTGGACACAATATTTTGGGGAAAATCTAGTCTTTCATTTATTTAAACGTAAAATGTATCCACATAAGAGCAACATACAATATCTAAATATTTTTGCATTTCATTAGAGGAATAACTCCATAGTCCATGTGCTTGTTCCATCTAATGAGATAATCTACTCAACATAAATTAGATGAGTAGAATAGATCACTAACTTCTTTCAAGCTATATATAGTCTCGTACACTCCAATTATTGCATCAATGTTTCTAGCAAACTATTTGTATCTCTTCTATAAACCCCTGGATAAAATTGTTAAAGAAAAACCCACAAAAAATCTTAGATAATTGAAGATCACATCCTCTAAACTATACATAAATTTCAAAGATGCATATAATAAAGTAAAATTGGAAAGTATTTAACTTTATTAAAACTTTATAAGTACATAGGATGTGTTAGAATAAATGAGAGGTGGGAAGAGGGAGGGGGGGTGGGGTGAATCAGTGGCCTAAAAAATATTCCAATAAATCAACCCCAAAAAAACTTTGTACCACAATATTAGGCCTCTAGTTATCTTCAGTCCTATAAGATAAATGCCTTTAAATATACTTATCAAATTAATAATTCTAGGAGTTCTCTTTTAAACCTTATTCTTTTAGTTTACCGATAAGCAGCCTTTTATTTACCAAAAAATAGTAAATTACTTAGAGTATACCGATCAATCCATATTAGAAATGTGTAATGAAAAACACTAAAATAATGACTCATAAACACATTGACACATGAATTTTTAACGTGGAAACCCTGTTAAGGGAAAAAAACACTTAGGACTGGTAACCCAAAATTTTCACTCTTCTTAAGTGAGCTCGGTGAAGAGCCAACCCTGTTAAAGGTTACAAACACACTCTTAGGTGTGACCTTGTTAGAGGATTTAATAGAATAGTTTGTCACTTGATATCGGGCATCTCTATGCTACCTTCTATGACCAAACCCAGTGTAGTTTGTCAAACGGTATCTAGCATCTCATGCTATCTTCATGATCAAACTTTTTTGATACTCCTTGGGATGTATCTCAATTAGAAAGGATCTTTAAATCCTGCTTGGTTAAGAGACTTTCTGATCCAATGGTTAAATTGAAACAGTAAATGATCTATTCATACATACAACTTATACTTGCAGATTTTCAGATATATTATAAGCTTATTTTACCTTTCTGATCAATGTATCTTTTCAATACCTTTCCTCCACTTTCTGCTCGGTGATGGTGTGCTTTGTTACTCGATGTCTGCAAAAATCTTTAGCTCTTTCCTTAGCTTGATTGATTAGGACTATATGAAGTTGCTCTTCATCAGTTTCTCTTCAACATCCTCTTTTCTATTCACTCCCCTTAATTCATAATGAATTAAGCTGTCTCTTTATAGACATGATATCACGGTTTCTAGGTTCTTGACCTTTTTGATCTTGGTGTGATCCACAATTCTCGCCAATCTTGATTTAAAGCTTTATTCCTATTTTATCTCAATGAAATCTTCTTGCCAACTGGATAAAACAACTTTTTATCTTTTACTTATCTCTGGCTTTAACTTGTCAATTAAAACAATGTCAACAACCAGTTAAGTCTATCTTTAGCTCTGCTAACTAGATATTTTGTCATTTATGAACTCCATTTAACTTCGGTGTTTTAAATCTTGTTAGCTTCAGTCAACACTTTAGTTTACCTCGGGGTTCTTCGTCGGTGTTATTTGTCCATCGAGTTGTCTGTCCTTCGGGGTTGTCGGTCGGGTAACATTGTAATTTTGGCCGGCGGTAATGCTTGTGATTCTGCTCATTGGTAATTATCATCGATATCTTTGTTCAGGAATCACTGTGACTTTGCTCTTGGCTTTCTCTGTCTGCCAGGTTCCACTAACCGTCAGTGTTTGTAGTCACTTAGTGAATGCAGGTCTTTTATGCATTACTGAAAGCATAATATTTATCTCTCTGATTCTTTGAAGTATTTGACACTTTAAATATAACCGATTAGATTATATCAAGTTGACATCAATGCCAATACAATCCATTAACTGATTAATATCTTGCATTATCTTTCTGTATTTCGGTGATCAACTTAACATCTTCAAACATTCAATCACTTACATGCCATCAATCTCTCCCTTTGGCATTGATGAAAACACACTACATTATCACACTATATTATTACTAATACAATATGAAATATAACAGTTTCATCAATCTTTCCTATTGTAACTATTACAAATGTGTGGTTCTCGGTAAGCTCAAATAGCTTAGATATGATTCTTATAGAGTGTGTTCTTGAATCTTCAATCCCCTTTACTAGATAGATGTAGAAGCTTCTATCTTTTTTCTGTGTTGTCCCTTGACTATTCCTCTTCGTGATAATCTCTTTTTCCTTTGACAACAATGAGTTATCTCTCCCTTTGTTTGTATTCTCTTCGTTTTGTTACTGCTCTCCCTTTGATGAATATTTCATATGTAACCAATCTCTCCCTTTGGATAATGATTAACTCTCCCTTTGAATTCTTAGGAACTTCTCTCCATGGATAATGATATAATATTTTTTGCAAATGAGATAATGTCTCCCTTATAATTCCTGATAATGAGATAATCTCTCCCTTTGACAACAATGCCAAATATTTCTTCAATATCATCTTCCATCTCCTTTTATAATATACTCCTTGAATTTCCCTATCCATCAGTAATACATTGACTTTGGTGTTCGGTGTAGATTTGTACCTTGCTGTGTACAAATGTATCTGTTGTTGTTCATCTTTGTGCTTGCATAAACATGAATGATCTTATGGTTTGGTATAGGCTGATGCAACCTTCTAGCCAGCTTACTAACTGATAGACAAGGGTTGGACCCCTAGTCTCTTTCTTAGGTACTCAAATGTATCTTTTGGTAATGGCTTGGTGAATATATTAGCTAATTTTTCCTTTGATTGAACATATTCTAGTATCACTTCTTTTGCTTGCACTTGTTCTCTTAAGTAATGATACTTGATTGTTTTATTCTTAGTATTAGCATGCATGAATGGATTCTTTGATATGTTAATTGCACTGGTATTATCACAATAGATAATCACTGGTTCAAGAATCTTCATATTCATACCCTCCAGCAACTATTTGATCCAGGCAATGTTGGATCAATTTGCAGTAGCAACCACATATTCTAATTCTGTAGTAGACTTACAGATTCATCCTTGCTTCTTGCTGATCCATGTGACAAGTCTGTCACCCATGAAGAATTCTCCTCCAGTTGTGCTCTTTCGGTCATCTATGTTTCCAGCCCAATCAAAATATGTATAGAATTGTATCTCAAATTTTCCTTCTCTTTTATACCATAAGCCATAGTCCTCGGTGTTCTTCAGATATCTTAGAATTCTCTTGACAACAGCCATATGTGATTCATTGGGATTAGCAGAGAATCTTGCAACTATTCCAACTGCATGTGCTATATCTGGTCTAGAATGAACAACATACATTAGTTTCCCAATAATTGATCTATACAAGGTTTGATTTACCTCATTTGATTTGTCTTCTTTTGTCAGTTTACATCTGGTAGCCATAGGTCTTCCAACTAGTTTGGAATCTTCCATCTTGAATATATTTAACACTTCCTTGATGTATTTGGATTGAGTGATATATATGCCTGGATCTTGTTGAAGAATCTGTAGACCAAGAAAGAATTTGATCTCCCCAAGCATAGATATTTCAAACTCTTTTCTCATTTCATTAGCAAAGGATTTGCATAACATTTCATTTCCCCTAAAAATGATTTCATCAACAAAAATTTCAGCAATCAGAATATTACCACTGGTATCTTCTTTTAAGTACATATTGCTATTTTTACTTGTTCTTAAAAATTCAATGCTAATGAGATAGGATTGAAGTCTTTCATACCAAGCTCTAGGTGCTTGTTTCAATCCATACAAGGCTTTATGTAGTCTACATACCATGTTTCTCTTATCTAGATCAACAAACCCTTCTGGTTGTTTAATGTATACCTCTTCTTCAAGTATTCCATTTAGAAATGCAGATTTGACATCCATCTGGTATACCTTGAATACTTTGAATGCAACATAAGAAAGTAAGATTCTAACTCCTTATAGTCTAGCAATAGGTGCAAAGGTTTCACCATAATCAATACCTTCTTCTTGTGCATACCCCTTGTATACTAATCTTGCTTTGTTTTGTTGTGACTTCTCCATTCTCATTCAACTTATTTATGAATATCCATTTGGCACTGATGACATTCTTGTCATGTGGTCTCGGTACTAATGTCCATGTACTGTTCTTCTCAATCTATTCTATTTCTTCATTCATAGCATTTACCCATTATTCATTTTCAAGTGCAGTGTTAACAGGTTTAGGCTTAAAATCATGAATTAAACATCTAGTGTTTAGTGACTTACTTGTTCTAATTCCAGCCTTCTTGTCTCCTATGATTTGATTCTGGTGATGATGTCTTATGACATACTTGGCAAATTTTTGTTTAGCTCTGTGTTCATCATTCTGATAATCATCTTGACCTTCATTCTGATCTCCATCACTAGAAACATTATCTTGAGGATTTTCCTGATTTTTAGTAATTGCAGCCTGATGCTCGGGTGCAATGTTTTGTTTCTCGGGAGTGATACACTATTGCTTGGGTAGATTATCAGGTTCTTTAGTATAAACAAACCTGTTGTAGTCCTCTAGCTCTTTTTTGCTTTCCTTATCATTCTTTTCTACAAATTCATTTATTTTCACATTTTCACTTTCAATGATCTTGTTAGATGACTTGTTAAGACATTTATAAGCCTTTCTTTTGGTTGAATAACCTAGAAAGATACCTTCTTCACTTTTGGAGTCAAGCTTTCCATTTCTATCATCCTTCAAAATATAACATTGACTGCCAAAAATTTTGAAGTAACTTACATTAGGTGTGTGACCATACCATAGCTCATAGGGTGTCTTCTTTGTGTCCTTCTTCAATTGTACTCTATTTAATGTGTAGACAATAGTACTGACAGCTTCCCTCCATAAAGTTTGAGTGATTCTTTTCTCAATCATCAATGTTCTTGCACAATCAACAATGGATCTGTTTCTTCTCTCAGCAATTCCATTTTTTTGTGGTGTTCTTGGTGCAGAAACCTATCTTTTAATTCCATGCTCATTGCAATAGTTAGTGAAATCATCTGAAATAAATTCCCCTCCTCTATCTGACCTTAAGTATTTCAATTCCTTACAACTTTGTTTTTCTACCATAGCCTTATACCATTTAAACATCTTGAATGCTTCGTATTTATCTTTTAAGAATATAACTGTCATCATTCTAGAATAATCATCGACAAAGAGAATGAAATACCTATCTCCATAGTAACTCTTTGTCCTCATGGGTCCACATAGATTAGTATGGACTAATTCTATAATTGCATTAGATGTATGGGCTTTACTCTTGAAACTAGACTTTTTCATCATACCCTTTTGACAGTTCTTGCACATGATATGCTCGGGCTTAGACATGCTCGGTAAGCCTTTGACTTTTCTTTTATTGCTTATCTTTATCATGTTGTCAAAATTCACATGACACAGTCTCTTGTGCCACAACCATGTGTCTTCGTTTCTAGCCATCAAACAAGTGGTGTTAATAACATCAAGATAGAAAAGGTTACCTTTTGTCTGCTCACCAGTTCCGATCAACTTTCCTGATTCATTGAAGATCTTTGCCTTCTTGTTTTCAAATGCTACTTTGTGTCCTTTATTATTCATCCTTGAAACACTTAACAGATTATAATTTAGTCTTTTTACCCAGTAAGCATTTCACATTTGATCAGGTTATTCAACATTATAGTTCATTTATCTTCAACTGGACAAGGTGTGTCATTTCCCATTCTTACTGAACCACCATTATAGTATTCAAAAGCTTCAAAATTTTGCTTATCACTGGTCATGTGGTGAGTGCAGCCACTATCTATGATCCAGACATGATTCTTACTAACCTTAGATATGAGTGCAGTTTCTACATACCTTCTTCTTCTTCTTCGTCTGAATCATGTCTTTCATGGCTAAAAATACCATCTCAATGTCTTCTTCATATTTGGTGTCAGTGTCATCAACTCTATTAGCTAGATAACAAGCTTTCTTCCCTTTGTCCTTGTTGTCTCAAGTATATTTTCTACCAGATTGTCGGTTGCTTCGGTAATATCTGCTATCACCTCTATCAAACTTCTTCTCATATGATCTGTCATTCCTTTTTTGATCTTTTCTTTTGTTAGGACATCTTGCAGCAAAGTGTCCAACCTCTTTACACTTGAAACATACAAGTGGTAATTTACCTTTGTATCTACCTTTGCCTTTCTACAATCTTCTTTCCATTAGTGCTTCAATCTCATCAAGATCTTGATCATCACCATCAATTTCACTATCATTTCTAACAGTGTGTCTATGACTTGATTTACCTATTTTCAAAGAACATTTGAATGCAGATTCTATAGATGGTAAGACACTATTATCAAAATTATTCATCTGAAATGAAATTAGTCTACCAATCAGACTATCTAGAGTAACTGTATTATTTGTAGCTGCTCTCATTTATTGTATAGAAAACACTCTAATAGCATATACAGGTAGTAAGGTTCTTAAGATTTTACTTACCAGTGTCTCCTCTTCAAGTACACCTCCAACTCCTTGGATAACATTGACTACCTCTTTGATTCTGCAGCTATACTGAGTCATATTTTCTCCTTCTTTCATCCTTAGATCATCAAACCTCCTTCTTAGGCTTTCTGCCTTGGCTCTTAGTACATTAGCATCTCCTCCATGTACTAGCTTTAATTTATCCCACATTTTCTTTGCAGAGGTGTAGGTTTTGACATCTTCAAACTCAACATCGGAGAGTGAGGAAGCAAGCTATATCATCATGAAATTATGCTCACGCTTTTCTCTCAATTGCTCAAGAGTGTGAGGTCCTGTAGGAAACACATATTCAGTATCAAGGTGTTGAGTAACATCATTACTAATACCTGATAGGTGGAGTCTTATTCTTCTTTTCCATGATGCAAAGTTGTCTTTATTCAACTTGGGCACATCTCATCTGTTCATCTTGTGATCTTTTTCTTGAGCTGTTAAGCTCCCTTTCTAAGCACACAAGCTCTGATACCAATTGTTAGAATAACTAAGAGTCGGGGGAGGGGAGGGGTGAATCACTAGCCTCAAATATATTCTAATAAATCAACCCCCAAAAAACTTTGTACCACAATATTAAGCCTCTAGTTATCTTCAGTCCTATAAGATGAATACCTTTAAATATACTTATCAAATAACTATTGCTCGGAGTTCTCTTTTAAATCTTATTCTTTTAGTTTAGCGATAAGGAGTCTTTTATTTACTGAAAAATAGTAAATTACTTAGAGTATACCGATCAATCTAGATTAGTTATGTGTAATGGTAAACACTAAAGTAATGACTCATAAACACATTGACACATGGATTTTGAATGTGGAAACCCTGTTAAGGGAAAAACCACTTGGGACCGGTAACCCAAAATTTTCACTCCTCTGAAGTGAGATCGCTGAAGAGCCAACCCTGTTAAAGTTTACAAACACACTCTTAGGTGTGACTTTGTTAAAGGATTTAATATAATAGTTTGTCACTTGATATTGGGCATCTCTATGCTACCTTCTATGACCAAACTCAGTGTAGTTTGACAAATGGTATCTGACATCTCATGTTATCTTCATGATCAAACTTTTTTGATAATCCTTGGGATGTATCTCAATCAGAAAGGATCTTTAAATCCTGCTCGGTTAAGATACTTTCTGATCCAATGGTTAAATTGAAATAGTAAATGATCTGTTCATACGTACAACTTATACTTGCAGATTTTCAGATCTATTGTAAGCTCATTTTACCTTTCTGATCAATGTATCTTTTTAATACCTATTCTCCACTTTCAGCTAGGTGATGCTATTCTCTGTTGCTCAGTGTCTACAAAAAAATTTAGCTCTTTCCTTAGCTTGATTGATCAGGATTGTATGAAGTTGTTCTTCATCAGTTTCTCTTCAGCATCCTCTTTTCTATTCACTCTCCTTAATTCATAATGAATTAAGTTTTCTCTTTATAGACATGATATCACTGTTTCTAGGTTGTTGACCTTTTTGATCTTGGCGTGATCCACAATTCTCTCCAATCTAGATTTAAAGCTTTACTCCTATTTTATCTCAAAGAAATCTTCTCTCCAACTAGATAAAACAAATTTTCATCTTTTACTTATCTCTGGCTTTAACTTTTCGATTGCAACAATGTCAACAACTAGTTAAGTCTATCTTTCGCTTTGCCAACTAGATATTTTTTCATTTCTGAACTCTAGTTAACTTCGGTGTTTTAACTCTTGTTAGCTTCGGTCAACACTTCAGTGTTCCTCAGGCTTCTCTGTCGGTGTTGTTTGTCCATCGAGTTGTCTGTCCTTCGGGTAACACTGTAATTCTGGCCGTCGATAATGCTTGTGATTCTTCTCATCGGTAATGCTCATTAATTTCTTTGTTCGGGCATCACTGTGAATTTTCTCTTGGGTTTCTCCATCCATTGGGTTCCACTAACGGTTAGTTCTTGTAGTCACGTAGTGAATGCTGGCCTTTTATGCATTACTGAAAGCATAATCTTTATCTCTCTGATTCTCTAAAGTCTTTGAAACTTTGAATATAACCGATTAGATTATATCAAGTTTACATCAAGGACAATACAATCCATTAACTGATTTAACCTCTTGGATTATCTTTCTATATTTCAGTGATCAACTTAACATCTTCAAACATTCAATCAGTTACATGTCATCAAGGATGTTCTTCTATGACAATGAGTTTGTTCTAGTTTGATATGCTCTAGTATATAGGTTTATTAAAAATTCAACATCATATATTACTCATTGGGAGCTATTAGGGGAATTCAATGCTAGTAGCCAAGTACATTAAGGAAGATATTCACATCAACTTAATTTCCCCAATGACAAGTATCCTAGCTTTTCCAAAAAATCCCAATACCATCACTTGAATTTTAAAGCCAAATGTCCTAATATTACAATTGAAAATAGGACATGATGATAGCTCTTAGCTATTATTTTGGGTAGACAAAGAATATTTTCAATAGAGATTCTTAAAAATTCTCAACAAGATTCTTATTATCAGCAAGATTCATAAAAATTAAAAATCTTTCTAAAGCTTCAGACTTTTATGTTAAAAATATCACCCATGTAATTGTATAATAATCAATGATAAGTAGCATGAAGTACCTTTCACCATTGACTCCTTGTATTCTATTTGATCCATATAGATCGACATTAATCAGCTCCAAGGGTCTAATGCTAGAATACTCTTTGTTCTTTAATATGTTCTTGTTTTGCTTTCCAAACTAACATTCTCTACAAATATTGCTAGCAGGTTTGGAAATCTTTGGCAAATATCTTACAACATTAGAAGAACTAATCTTCATCATATTTTTCAAATTTTATATGTCCCATGAATTTGTGTAATAACTAGCACTCGTTCCTCTGTGACGAAGAAAAATTCCATGTCTTGTTCTTCTTTAGATAATATACATTACCATTTTTCTTTTCTTCTAAAACAAGCTTTCTCGAACTAGCTTTGATTTCACATTTTCCTCCAAGAAAACTAACTTGAAATCCTCAATTTCACAACATAATCACACTCAAAAGACTATGTGTTAAGCCTTTAACATAATAGACATCACTGACCTTACGATTTCTATCAATATAGATAGTTCTCTTACCACAAATTGGTACAGATCCTTTGTCTTCAAAAGTGATTGATCATCCTTCATAGTTTTCAAGGTTTGTTAATTTTCTCCTTTGTCTCCTAACATATGATTTGAATAACCAAAATCAATGATCCAAGATCTTGATTCTTCCATTGTATTAAGATTGTTCTTCATAGATTCTTCTATAGCAGCTTGTCTTCTAGATCTATCATTATGTTCTTACTTGATAGCCAAGGATAACACTTCATCCTTGGATTAGTCCCTTGTTCATCTCCTGAAGAGTGATCCTCTATAAAACATAAATTATTTTTTCTCTTATCCATGTTCTCCCTCTAATATTTCTATAATTCCTCATAAATTCATCTTTTCCATAATCATTGTTATCCTTCCTATTATATTCTCTAAAGGGACACTTAGTAACATAATAATTACTCTTCTACAACTAAAATATTTGAAGGGTAACTTATCTTTGTATTTTCCTGAACCTTTCTTCAGTCCTTTGAGAAAATTAGCTTCAACTTCATCTGGCTTGTACTATATGAATCCGAGTCATCTTCAATCTTCTTTGTGACCTTGAAAGCTACATCTTTTTTCTCAATTATAAATTCCTTAATTATAGATAGTAAAAATTTAGTAACAATACCATAATGCAAATCCAAAGAATATTTCCTCATGTCTTTTCTTTGTTGTATAGAAATTATTAGTGTGTTTTAAGGCTTAGTCATGGACAATAGTGTCATAATATCTTAGTTCCACTTTTACCTAAAATACAATATGTTTTAATGGTCTTAAGATGTCCATTTTTATTTATGATATTTTGAGCTAATCCAAATAGTGAATTAATTTGATATTATCTTATAGATATTGTTTGTTGAAACATCAATTCATTTTTTTTAGATTTAATGAAATTTTAGGAACCATTTTTTTGTCTTGTCATTTGTCAAGATAGAGCATGTAATTATGTCAATCTTGTGTTTATTATGTTTACTAAAATGTCCATTAGTAGTTGATTTTACTGAGTAATATATTTAGGTGACCACATACAGAAACACTTGAAAGTGAAAAAACTATAATTATCTCTTGAAATAAGTTCAAATGACATGATGTTATAGTAGGATAATTTGAAATGTTAAGGTATTATGGCAACATATTAATCATGACATTTTCCAAGACAATCTAACACATAAGTCTTAATACACGTCTACAATTATTGCAAATAAAGATTATATTATATCAAAAAATCATGTTACCTCATTATATCTAGTAAAAGTAAAGAAAATGAAAAAAATGGTCATTAAAGTAAATGATAATGATTAATGAAGGAAAATATATAAATTTGTAAGAAGGTATGTTTCAACATCCTTTTCTTATCATTAATGTCTAAGGGTGGAAGGAAAAATAAATCTTTATAAGCACACAAAAGATATATAGTTATTTGAAGGATATATTATAAGTTGGTGTAAGATCATTATTTTATAAATTATTTTGTTTTTTTTGATATATCATAATAAAAGAAATAAAATTGTTTAAATAAATAGATATAGATTTAAAGAAAAAAAAGGATTGTAAATTTCTCTCGTACAAATATTTTAAATAATTTTCACCATCATTTTGTTTCTCCAATTTATAACCAAAAATGAAAAAAATATGCTTTAAATCACATGATAGATATCAACTATAAAAAAAAGAAAGGCTACTAGAGGTATTGTTGTCACCCTCTTCTACCTAACTTAGCAACTCCTGTAGATTCCTTGGAATTTGTGGCAATGAAGCATCCATCTTCCCTTCGAATATCTTCACCACTTGACTGAATTTGTGGCAGTGAAGCCCCCATCTTCCCTTCCAATATCTTCACCACTTCATTCATGCTTGGCCTTTGATTCTCATCATATTGAATACACAATGTCCCAACTACAACAACTCTTCTCACCTCTTCTATATTCACCTCACTATCCTTTTACTCGTAACGCCTATTATGTTCCCCCGCTGAATTTGAGATGAAGCACAGATAGGAAAGTACAACCTGCTTCTCTCCTCGACTATTATATCTAGATATATCATAATAATCATATTAAAGAATAAATTATTCTAAATTTCTCCCCCATAATTATTTTAAAGTATTTTCACCATCATTTTTTTGCTCCAATTTTTAATCACAAAGAGAAAAAATGCTTTAAATTACATGATAGTTATTAATTATAAAAGAAGAAATACTTCTAGAAGTATTATTAGAGGTATCGTTATCACCATCTTGTACCTAACCTAGCAACACCTGTATATTCCTTAGAATTTGTGGCAATGGAGTCTCCATCTTCCCTTCCAATATCTCCACCACTTCAATCAAGCTTGGCCTCTGACCCTCATCATCTTGAATGCACAGTCCCCCAGCCACAACGAATCTTCTCACCTCTTTGATATTCGCCTCAACTGCTTTCCTTTTATCCACGATGCCTATTATGTTTCCCCTGGATTTGAGATGAAGCCCAGCTAGGAAAGTATGTCCTACTCACCTCCACTATTTAATATGAAAAATAGACATATTATACAATTTTTAAAGATGAAAATCTATTATGTTTTTCACTTTGTGTTTTCTTTTTCTTTTTATTTATCTTATTAATTTCTATTTTGATTTTTTTTTGTCTGATAAGTTTTTGAAGTGGGAAAGTAATTTCAGAGTTATTCTTTTCCTTACATTGAAAAACAAGAGGCCGTAAAGATGGCATCATCAGCCGAGGTCCAGAAAGACGCACCCCTCAGTGGGATTTGCAGGGGCTATTTGATTGATCATGTTTCAAAAATTAACAACAATAGAGCTACTGTTAGTGGGTTCCGCCATTTCAAGAGGGTTTTTTTCTTTCTCAAAACTCTAAAAGAGAAAGTAGAACACAATAGTAAATCTCACTACATAAGCTCTCCTGAGAAATAAATTATGGTGGTTTGGGTATTTTGATAATGTAGATCGAGGGTTTTGATATGGGATCTTTGAGATCTTGTTATTAGGGCTTGTTGTTTTTGTCACTATTGGTGAGATGCCTTGTAGTTTTGAAAGTTGTGGCAGGGGCTTTGGCAATGTCGTACCAGAACAATGGGGTGTTGTTGGCGATAGGCGGATGGAGGACAATGAGCTTGACGAAGGAGAAGCCTCTTCTGCCTTCTATAATGACTTTGACCCAGAGGTTAGCCTCTCCTAAATTGTAAGTGTTTTTGAATTTTTATGTTTTTAGCAGTTGTTGATTATGATTACTGATCTTTTCTTCGATTTAGGGCTTTGAACAAATAAAAATTAAATTGTCTTCATGGACATGGAATATCAAATGGGAAAAATTTAAAAAGGGCTTGTTTCCATGGAGTTTGGGGGAGTTTGCATTAGTTTAGGCAGTAAATCCTCTTTGGTACTTGGGTTTACTAGTTAACGAGGAGATATGTGTAATCACCTAAAAATGGTCACCTAAACCCTAGACACCCAATCTCAACAATTAATCAAGAAACCCTAATCTTGATTATTCTAAGTCCTAAATCAAATAGGCAATTCATCACAGTCGAACTGATCTGACCTAAACCCTAGGTCCCAATCAATCATCGTACTTGATTAATTAATTAATTCCTAAAATCATAATACATTGGCAAATAAACCTTCTGTTAATTATTTAATTGATATTCTAATATATTAATTAAATAAAAATTACAAAATTGTCAATTAACAAAAAATGAATTAAATTAATTATAAAAACATAAATGTGCATTCAAAATCAATTAATTTATTAAAAATGCATATGACATCATCAAATTCAATTGACTGATTATCAAAATGGAAACAATCCAGTTCCACTCAGTTAACTAATTCTCCACTATTTATCATTTTGGAAACATTTTAGTTAACTGAAAACTGAGTATGGAAGTTTCCAAAACAACTGATCAGTCAGTTCAGTCAAATGACTCTCTCGACCAATCAAATCACATGCACATGGATTGTGCTTCTTCAATCGAATCTGAGCCACTCTTTTTGTTCGATCTCGACCGTTGATTCGAGAGAGATTTCTATAAAAGAGAAACTCTTTTCCTTCACAAAGGATCCCTAACTTTCTTCTAATGTTACTATACTGCTTTTTCTTCTCTTTTCTTAGAATTTATCATTTAGCATTGTTGTCTTATTTTCAAGCATGCAAATCTAATCATTAGAGCACATTCAATTTGGGTTTTAAAAAGAATCTTTCACTTTTCAATTTGGTGCTTCTAAAATCAATCTTAAGTAGCTTGGACGAACAACAAACTGCATATGCATATCATCTTAGATCATTTATCATAGCTTAAAATCCTTCATTTAGGTCTTCGGTGTAGTCACTAAGCTTGCAATGACCTGAGAGCAAGCTCATACTCCTGCCTTCTGGAAGGCAACAGGTCATCTCTTTCAGACATGCATGATGAATTAATCAATATTCATTTCTGTATGCAACTGAAGTACAATGACCATGTTAAAGTGTACTGCTAAGTGAGTAGAGGTCCACTTTTAGCATGCACAATATGAAAATGGTGAGAAAATTTATTGGGAGGGTTTCATGGTGACCCTTTCTAAGCCTCTTACATGTAAACTGATGCTTGAATTTCCAATGACATTTGTATAGTAATGCAAGGCGATTATTTTTAATCATATTGGGTTGCAATCACTTTCTCTTTTGTTGGGTCTATTTTCTTCTAGGTTAAACACAAGTCCACATTTACGGTTCAGGCTGGGTGTCTACACCTAATTAAAGTAGTTAGTCTGTAGGGTTGGGATGATAAGTTGCAAATTCCTATTTGACTATTTTAGTAGTATTATATGTTATGCCCATATGCCTAGTTAGTTTTAAATTTGGGGTAGGAGGTTATTAAATTGGAAATAATATCAGAGATGGGTTCATGTGAACAACTACTCATGAAACATGGGTCAATGAGTTTGACTAAAAAAAATTACACACTTAAATCCTGATAGAAATATCACAATTATAATTTTGCTAGACAAAATTTTTATAGCAGATAGGATATAGACGATCAAATAGTAGCACCCAGTTGCAATTTTCCCTGTAGGATTTTTATAGAAGATGATCAATTGACAACAATAATTTTTATTTTTTTAGTTTTAGTCATTAAACTGATATGCAACAATCTTATACTTGGGGTAGTGGGTAATTGGTTGGTAATATAATACTGTTATATTGTTGGTTAGATTGTTTTATCTCATAACCAAGGCAATAGCTAGGGTAGGGGTGATCAATTGTTAACACAGTTTCTATTTTTCTCCATTGACATTTAGGGAAGAGGTGATCAACTGCTAGTTGATCCTAGACAAAAATGCCTGAGGAGAGGGCCACAGAGCTAAATGTGGAATGTCACTATTAGAATGAAAAATTGTTGGTAAAGCAACAAATAATGTGCCTAAGGTGGATGGAAGATGTCAAACTTGAGTTAATAGAGTTTTTCTCATGTTATCAACCCAATACACTATCAAACTTCCTATCACCTTGTAATATTTTGAAAGAAATATCTTAGATTTTCTCAGGATTATTGCAGTGTGTATTCAACTTCTTTATGACACTAAGTGGGACTATTAGAAATGAAATTAACAACATTGTTGTAGTAGATTAGGACTGCTAAATGATTTTGACATGGAGCTATTAAACAAAACCACCACAACTTAACCATCACACCTTTCCAATATCAGACATTATGTGTAAATTGTTTAAGAATAGACCTACACTTGGCAATAAGATTTTTAAGTTCTAGACATAATTTATTTCATTGGACCAAAGTAGCACACAATTTGCAATCATGAAACACCCTTCATAGGAGATACCATCCAAATTTTTAGGATTAGTCGAAAGCATGCCATTGTGATAGTAGCTATAATAATTGACCTATAACAATTGTTGCCAGTGTGATAGTAGCCATAATAATTGGCCTATAACCATTTTTGGCACTCCAACCATAAGGGCATGAAAGAGTGAGATGTTCCTTCACAAATTCCTTATAATAAGGACAACGAGAAACATGAAATGGAATGCATCATTTCCCTCATCTCTCATAAGAATATTGAACATCTTAATTGGAACCGGCACCATCATGGTTCAATATTATGTAAATTTACATATAATAAACTATTTAATGGATTTGGGAGTGATTTGTTTTCAACAATCATGAGATCTTACTAATATTATTTATATTCTGATTTTGTTTTCTCTAGATCATGTAAATTTCCACATCAAAACAATTATTTAGTGAGTTTGGGTGTGATTTTTTTCCAACAATTGTGAGATCTTAATAATATTTCCTATATTCTGGTTTTTTTCTCTGCCTTTTTAAAAATTTTGTATATATCGATCTTATTGACAATCACTAAACTATGGATTCAAATGTTAAATCTATGGATTCAAATGTTAAATTGATACCTATTTACATATTATTACGAGAAGATCTTGATGGATCTCACAAACCCACCCTCCACTTCCTTAGCTTACAATTCAATCTACCACGGAGTTACTAAATATGTTTATGCATATATATTTATTTTAATAAATATTTAGAAATTCTATATATATATATTTTTTATAAATATTTAGATATTCCAAATAAAGGGCTGGTTTTAATTAATATTATGCGGGACTCAATGTAGGCATAGATGGACAAGGAGATATGAAGCCCTTCTCTAGGACAAAACCAAAGATAATAGGAGCCGCATGGGTAAACAAGGTTAGTGTAATGAAGTTATACCGTAATTAATTATCAATTGAATAACTTTCTTTCTAAAGGTTAAAACGGGGTCTAGGGCCTATCAAAATTTGGTAAATTTATAAAGTTCTTTTACATGTTCCACTAACAATTGTGTAATTATACATAAATCGTTTGCAACTTATAAATATTTATCTTATATGGCTGAACAATTAAAATTATTATACCGCAGTCTGCCAAGAAGATTTATGGGGGCTTTATTTCAAAATTTCTTTAATAAGTGATTTCATTCTTGTTACATATGTAATCAGGCGACATCTAGAGCATCATAATAAAAAAAACATTGATCAGCGGTTTGAGATCAATAGAAATTTAACCACAAATAAAGCACTTCAAAATTTTATATTTTTCCATTTTTTACAAGCAGTGAAAATGAAAGAAACAAAATATGTCAATTATATGAGTAGTATGGCTTAGCATGACTCAATATACAGTTAGAAATATAAAAAGAATGAAGTGCTCAAGGCATCTTCTCCTCATAAAGAGCCTATCTATCATAAGGACATATGACAAAAGCCACAAAGAAACACTTTCTATAAGCTAAGCTATAAGAAATTGATGCTAGACAGTAGTCTGCCCAGAGTACATTGCACAAATTTTACCATAAACCAACTGAATAACCTAATGAAAGAAAGTATTTGTAGTTGTGTTTTCCATTGACAGGATCAAGTGACCTATAACAGTCTACAAGTAGAAGAGAAGTATCTGTTATTCTACATTAAGTAATATATAAAAGTATACAAATGACAGGATGGAGAAAAATGTTTTTGAAACTCTAATTTGCAAGAAACGTTAGATTTTGCTTGCGAGATAGGTGATCAAGATGATAATGTGATCTCACCATCATTGTATTAGATTAATTTCCTCAGAGAATGTGTGATTGTGAAAACATGTATGCTGGTGAATTTCAGAGGAAACTAGGCATTTTTGGATACTGAAGCATATTCATATTGAACTGCGCTACACACGTGTTGAAT
>MU223155.1:4060431-4079727 GCA_018584345.1 Thuja plicata
AAAAGTGAAATTTTCATCAAATTATGGTGGTCGTACACGAGAGGTTTTGAAAATTTACTTTATAGTCAATTAAAAATTAATAAAAAAAAAATTCAATTAAAAAAAAAGAAAAAATATTCTGACCAATCTTTGATGTGTTAGGTACCTTCCGCCAAAAGGATTTGGAAAAATTTATTTATTTACTTCAAAATAGGGTGGTCGTACAGATGCAGGGTATGGTCCTGAAACAGGCATTTTGAAAAAGAGGTTTTTAAACATGCCTACTAAATATATTTTCTACTATGTGGATATTTAAATAAATTACATATTTGAAAAATAGACTTTGAGCACTACATTTTCTATTAGTGGATTTTTTTGATATTCAATCTCTTAGTGCCTCAAATTTTGACATCAATTGACAGAAAACTTTAAAATCAGGGAAAACACTTCCACTTTTTGCCCAAAAAGTGGACTCAACTTCTTGCTGGCACCCTACAAATTTATCTACTTCTGATAGCTTGCCCTATTAGGAGTACTATACTTGGTCAAGAGTACAAAAAGACTTATTTAGTCTACCTAATTAAAGTATTTTACAATCTCTCATCTAAGAGATGTACTCGGTTAAAGGATTTACTAAATAAGACCTGTTAGGACCTACCCACTAGATGAGATTTCTAAATTCGTCACTATTACAAAAACTTATTAAAAAAATGTCTGCAAGTATGCATCAACCATAATGTTGTTCAAACTCTTTATGCTCTGCAAGTGCATTACCTCTTTCTGCACTAACTCAACTGTTATGCACCCCCTCTCTCTCTCTATGTAATCTTCAGTTCTCTCTTTGTCTTCTTCATATTTTGTTTATTTTATATAATCTTAAGGCGGTTAACCTAATTTGATCCTTCTCCTTCTATGGTAGAGGTGAGGTGGTACAATGTTGGTTTCATTCCCAACACATTTATTGTTCTTGAATGTTATTGGTTGAATTGCCTTGTGGTCATGTGCAATCATATTGGTGCAATCCCAATAATCAACCTAACTTTTGTCTTGAATACCCTGAAAGTTTTCCCGCTCGACGTCCAAGTTCAGTATATTCAAATTTAAATTGTTATGTCACCTTTGTTGTGTTTGGTAATGAGATTTGATCTTGCTTGGTAACATAACTGTCTGTTTGGTGACTAACTCCGCTCGGTGTCTAACTCTGCTCTATGTATCGATGACTAACTTTTTTCTGTGTTTCAGTGACTAACTCTGCCCGGTGTCTCAGTGATTTACTCTTCTCAATGTCTCAGTTCTCTGGTCTACTCGATAAACAGCTATGGTTTGGTGCTCGTTGTCATTGATACTCTGCTTTTTCGCTTGTCTCCCTTAGTGTATTCTTTCTCTTTACCAATTGTCTTTCTTGAGTGTTATGACTTTGACAAATATAATGACAACATACTAACTCATAGGAGTATCAATCTCCCCCTTTGGCATTAGTTGGCATTTTGACAAAAACTTCAAAGTCATCAAAATTTGTATAACTTTTGTACATTAGAGTAATGTGTAACTCCCCCTATACACATGCTTATATATCCCTTCTATAATGTATCAATTCATACTGTATTATCCCTCTTTTTCTATGTTATCCCCTTAACTGTATTATCCCCATTTTTTGACAAATATGCCGAAATCAAAATTGCTCCGGGCTCGATGATGTAAACTTATACCTCAGTAAAAACATGTGTGTACTTTTCTAGATATATACTTAAGATGACTCCCATGCTAAAGTACAACAATCTGAGTAGCAATGTCAGTTGTTAATCCAATGATGGTATCAAGTGAACTACCATCAGGGGTGTGGACCAAATATTTGGCCTTCTACAATTGTGTTTGCATGCATTCCATGTGCGGAATCAAAAGTGCTTGCAGCTCTAGAAGTTCCATCCTTCTCTTATTCTCTTCTTTTCGTAGTTCGTGTTGCATCCCCATCATGTGTTTCAACCTTGAGTAGTATACTTGTAAGGAACCAGGTTCAGGGGTTACATGTTTTAGTGCTCAGTCATCTCGGTCTCAACAAGCTCATCTTTTTTCTTTATGTCCTTTGTAAATTTTGAAATAGAACAAAATTTCTGAAATATTGAAAGTATATGAGACAATTTAGTCTCAATCTCTGTAGTAGTCTCGGAAAGTGTTACCTTATCTTCTGCAATGGTGTCTAGAATGGACTCAAACATTTTCAGTTCCATCTTCCCTAAATGAATCTTCATCATGTAGTCAGTACAGTCTTGATTTGGATTTTGGACTTGCTCCACTAGTCCTTCTACCTGATGAATGATGTCTATTATTTCATCAACGATAGAATCTAGTACAGTGTCTGGTAAGACATCCTTGATGCTTTTTAATACGCTAGTCTTCTTGCTCTTTTGTAGTGCCTGCTTTTGGATTTCCTTAAGTCTCACTAGCTTGGCATACTCAGTCATTTCATCATAATCCATAGTAGATAGGTCGACATCTGGTATGATGATCGGTTGACTCAAATCTACACGTTTCCTCTTCTTTGATTTCTTCTTCTTTTCTTTCTTCTTATCTTCCTATTTCCCTTATCCTTTCTTTTCTCCTAGAGTGTCCCATTTCTACTCATTTGTATGCTTCTCAACTTCATTTTGTTCATTTGGTTTAGCTTTGTATGGTTCTTGTTGTTGTGCAATGGACTCAGTTGAGGGAACCGATTTGGCGTTCAATGTTTCTTCTTTCTCGGTAACCTTTACCTTCTCGATGTTCTTGTGTTTCTCAACTTCCTTTACCTTTATGAGAGGAACCTCCTACAACAATATGATAAACATTCATGAAATAACAGAAATATAGAGCAGCAGTAGAACTCAGAGTGAATCTATTGATCGCAGGCCACTTCGAGGGGGTAACCTCCTTTGAGCAAGCTCAATACAATAAACTCGTCTGTACCTTCCAAGGCCTCAAGACACACTTATATACTAAGTATAATCTAGACAAGTATTACTACCTATGCATGTGGGATAATAAAATATACTCAGGGGACGACTTACAAAGCATATGCATCTAACAAAACTACACTAACAAAATAAACAGAAGGGACACACAGGTTCCTAACACTTTTATTTCTTTGTTTCATTTTCCTTCCTTGTTTCCTTTTGTTGGTTAGTTGCTACATTAACTGTATCCATAGTTACTGGATCATTATCCCCTTGAATTGTGTGATAATCTAGTGCTTGTTCCAATATAGGTTCTAGAGTACTAGCTCTACCTTTGATGTTGATTTGTTATGAATTGATGTTCTTGGTCGCTTTAACATTCTCATCTTGTGATGTATCATCTGTGGGATCCTTGTCTGTAATATCTTCAATAATAATTTGATCAGTGTCAATTGTCAGATCTATAGTATTATTCTTACCTTGATCATCTTTGGCAACTTCATCGGTTATGTTCTCTTTTTCTTGTCCAGGTAGGGATTAAGGCTCTTCAATGTTGAATATCTCTCTATTTTGCATCGATTTCCAACTGTAATCTCTCCAAGTCTCCTGTCAGAATCCTTAATGATATATCCTTAATAAGGAATCATTTAGAGTTTTTCTTCAAGGTCTCATCAATTTCTTCAACAAATAGATTTGGTACAGTTAGCACAAGAGATCTTTCTCTCATTTTTTCTTTCTGCATCCATAGTGTATTTCCACCTTGCATCTATGTTGTTGTATAACTCTATAGGAAAAAATGTGATAACTTCAAGTGAAGTGTACCTAAATTTGTGTAATGAGTAATTAATTGCATCTTCAATTTTTACCTTCTTCTCTTAGCTTTGAGTATTATACTTTTCTTTCTTCATTCCTCCAAATGATCCATGCTTCTTCATTGTGTCTAACATTTCACCAAGACTTCCTTGTGGTGGCAGCTTGTTCTTCACAACTTTGGGTTTGGTCAATTCTTCAATTTATGAGTCAGTATCTAGTGGTAGCTTAAATTTTCTCCATGGTCTAGTATTTTCCTTCTTGCCTCTTACATATATCCTTTCCTTTGGTTCAACAAAATTATTCTTTTCTTTCGGTGACGCTGTAGACCTTGTTGATGACATAGTAGATTTGGGGGTTGGTGAAGGATTCAATACTTGTGGTTTCCTACCTTCCACTCTAGTGGTTTCTGCCTCATCTTCTTCATTATCAATTCCCAAATTCTTAGTCATATTAGCGCTCATCTTTCTTGATTTCCTTTGAATCTTAGGTACTAAGATACCTTGCTTGATCTTAGCCTTAACTTCTTCATATGTTCAATACCTCTTGGCTCCTTTATCAAAAGACTTAGTTAAGAGAGTTTTGATTTGTTGAGATGCAGAGTCTATATCCTTCTCATATCCCATAGGATCTAAACATATGCTCTTGGGCTCGACTGCATTGATAAAACATGAATCAGTGTCTACCTCAAAACATATAGTGTCATGATATTTCTCCACCAATTGATGTGGAACTCTAAATTTATTATGCATTCTTGTTTGGAAATCAGAGAAGAAATCATTCATAACAATCTCAGGATTCTATCCTAGACTCTTTATGTATTCATTGATTTGGTAAATGACTGGTCTATCAACACTAAATTTCACATTTCCAATAGGTGGAAACAAGTTCTCAAAGTAAAATTATATGCATACCAGTAGTGAACCAAACATCAATGTGTTTGTCTTGGATTTCCTTATAGTGTTCATGTTGTCTTCAGGTTGTTTCAACAATATCTCACATATATGAATCTACAAGTCTTTCTTTACAATCTTATAAGCCAGATCTACAACATCGCAAGGTACGATTTCCACTCGGGATGATTGGAATAATCGGTAGGAAAATATGTTTCATGAAAAATTCAACTTAGGGTCCTCAATGGTATAAATACTCAGACCTCTCCCATCCCATTTGGCTTTCTTTAGCTCACTCAGCTTGATCTTCTCAATCTGTCTAATTGCCTTACGCTTGTCTCCAATCAAGTAACCATTTATAATATGTAACACATCCTTTGTGATCTTCATAAGTTGATATAGCCAGATACATTGGTCATGTACTCTGCTAAGTACCATCCTTATCAATTCAATCTTAAATACCTTTGGGATATGCAGGGCATGTGTCAAGCCTTTTGACTCTAGGTGAACATGATCGCTATTCAGTTTGTCGTCTGCACATAACTTTTGATAAGATGCATCAATCTTTGCTTCACATATGTCCTCAACCTTGCAATGGGTGAAAGTTAGCATTTATTCAATCAATAGAACTCTATTTGGAATGGACGAAAGTGATCCCATTATGTCTAGTTCAGTTTCCTTCGTAGGAGGTAGCTTGTACTTGGAATTCACATAGTCAACTTTCTCAACTACAACTAGGTTCTAAGCTTTTGGGGCCCTATCCTCTTCTCAAATGCAAAAAATTTTGAACTAGGGTTGCGTCTAAGACTCGGTTGCACTAACATACCTAGGAAAACACCAAAAATACCCTGAATATATTCAAATATGCTCAAAATGGTATAGGATTACCTTCAGAATCGCTTGTAACCGCTTGAGGACTCAGCTCTCCAACTCTGATCATTCTTCTTTAGAAAATGTTAAGTGATAATGATAGATGATATAGTATATATATGGCTTTGTATAGGTTTAGGGTTTCCAACAGTCTTACAGTAGTAATTAATGCTCACCCGACTTACTTTACTGAATACCTAACTTTCATTTCCTTATATCAAATGAATATAAAACATAAACTCAATAATATATATGTATCATCTTAAAATGGAAGCACTTCCATGTTAAGAACATTTAGCCCTCCTTATGGGATGTTTTTTACCACCATCATACTGTCCCCTCATTTCTGCATCATCTCCTGCTTCTGTGCCTGTTTAGGAACCTGATTGGGCCTCTCCGGGCACCTTCAATCCCAACTGACACATTTTCCAAGGGTTCTGACCCCCTGGGTCAAGGTCGACCTCAACCTTGACCTAGCTCAGGGTATACCTTGACCTTGACCTAGGTTAGGGTCGACCTCAACCTTGACCCGGGTCCCCCTTTCAAATATGGAAGTCTGCCGGCTGCCGGAGGTCATCAAAAATTTATTTTTCCCACTTCCGGGTTGACTGTTTTGGTTTCTGAGGTGGAAAATCCTAAATTATATTTAATATAGGTCCTCTTCTATGGGCATGGGTCTAATTGGAATTTAATTCTCCTATGTCGGCCACTCTAGAAGATTGTGCCCTAGTTTTAGATAAAAGGAAGCCTTTCTCTCTCATTTTCTCTAAGTCTTTTAAGTACAAAAAAAGCTTTAACCAAGATTCTGTCAACAAGAAAAAGGCTCAAGCATCCAATGTTCTACATATTTCCAAACTTTCAAGGTGTTCAAGTATTCATCTCAAACATTCAATCTCTCCATTGAAGATCAAGGATTCAAGCTTTCAAGCCATTTGAAGGGATTTGGTTCAAGCATTGAAGATTCATCATTCAAACCCTAGATCTAGCCATCATGGTGGTATGACCTTCCTTCAAGATCCTTTGTGCATCCTCAAACACTCATTCATTCTCCCTTCAAGGTGGATTCCAAGCATAAAATCATGGAGGTTTATGGTTTCTATTGAGTCCAAGCTTTCATATTTACATACTTGCTACATTTGAATTACAATTTCATATCTATTAAATATCATAGCTTCATTGTTAGATTCAATTCTACTACTTGCTAGCATTCTATACTTTATTGATTTCAAGGTTAATTCCTAAATCGAGGTTTGAAAAAGGCAAACCCCTCCCTCCAACAATCAAATCTCTTTTTCTTGGAGATACATGTTTGAGACTGTGGATTTGAACTCAGATCTAGATACCCTTTTCAGCGAACTATTAGGATCTGCAAATAGATTTTCTGTCGGACCTCTACGGGTTAGGGTCGAGATTATTGGGTCAGGGGTGACATTTGTGGGTCAATGTCAACATTTTTCTCAAGATGGTGTCGTATTGGAAAAAGATTTCTGGGTTTTGTTCGTATCTGCATTTCTATTCTGCATCATACTTCAGATTTTCCAGAAACTGAGTACAGACCTCAAAAAATAGCATTCTTCAGATCTGCAATTCTTTAAGGTTGGTACTTCCTCTCATCCTTTTCAATTACTATTATATATCATATCTCCTTAATCATAAAACATAATTTAAGATCTTCTTCCTTACTCTCATTTCCAAATGGTCGATTCATTTGTGTACAGATCCTTCTTTTGGGTTAATCAAATTGGATCTTTCATTTGTACTTTTGGGGATAAAAGAGGAACATCTTATCTTCCTTCCCCCTATATGCTTAATCACACAACAATACACATATATAAATTACAATTAAATGTAAAGGTTAAGGAAATACACCACATTTCAAACCTAACCAAATCAAAATACATAAAAATATATCAATATCAATTTTCTTCCTTTACATTTTGGTGAACCTGACATTTCTGTTCCAGATCATACTTCAGATTTTCGAGAAACTAAGTACAGACCTCGGAAAACAACATTCTTCAGATAAGCAATTCTTTAAGGTTGGTACTTCCTCTCATCCTTTTGAATTACTGTTATATACCATATATCCTTAATCATAAAATAGAATTTAAGATCTTCTTCCTTACTCTCATTTCCAAATGGTTGATTCATTTGTGTATTGATCCTTCTTTTTGGTTAATCAACTTGGATATTTCATTTGTACTTTTGGGGTTAAAAGAGGAACATCTTATCTTCCTTTCCCATATGTGCTTAACCACACAACAATACACATACATAAATTACAATTAAATGTAAAGGTTAAGGAAATACAACACATTTCAAACCTAACCAAATCAAACTACATAAAAATAAATAAATACATCAATTTTCTTCCTTTACATTTTGGTGAACCCACGATAGACAACTCTTTCTTGTTGGTGTTAGATGATTTGCCTCTTATATTAGCTCTTTCATGCATACTAAATTAATTTTATTTTATGCTCTTGCATTTTAAAATACAAAATATATATATATATTCATAAAAATACAACAACACTTCTTGCATCTCATTCATTATGAAGATCTTTTGGTGTATGGCTATTTTTCTTATTATGCTTCTTTTAGCGTCTCTTTATAGTACTTATGATGTCTATGAGAGTATCATCCATTTCACCATGTTTTTTAATCTTCATATTTCACTCACTTATGCTATTTTGAGATTAACCAATACTAGTCTTCCTACTTTCAAAACTTTCATTAAAGATTTGTGTAGTGGACTTATTACTCTTTTGGATTATGTGAATAATTGGGTTGATGATACTTCACCTCCTAATATTCCTACTCCTATCATGCCTAATCTAGCTCCTAATCTTCCTAACCCTAATCCTATCAATCCTAATACCATTCCAAATATTCCTATTTCTATTTCTCCACCTTCAATCCTTAGTTCTTCCCACACTTATGATGGGGCTTAAGCTAGGATCCATGATAATGATGTTCGAGAATTATTTCATTTACCTTCACCTCCCTATCCAATCCATGATGATGATAAAGGGAAAAACAAGGAAACCTTTTCTAATCCTATCATTCCACCATACACAACATTTTCTCATGAGCACCATAATCAATCCCCTCCTATTGAAGCTTTGTAAGATAGGTACACTACTGGATATACTATGGTTGATAAACAAGGCTATAAAGGTTTAGGGCTTGGTATCAATGAACAATGCATTAAAAACCTGATTCATTCATCTCCTAAACATGATATGCATGGTATAGGTTTTCCACCTCCTCCAACCAAGGTGTTTGACCTTAACCTTAATTCTCCTCTTCATGTTCTTCTTCCAACACCTTCTTTAGATCACCCTGATACTCCTCAAGATGTGGCTAAGAAAGTGTATGTCTAGTTAATGAATTCCAACAAAGAAATCTTCAAACCTATTATGAGAAATGCTCTCTAAATATAAATGTCCTTTTCATTATAGTAATAAATATTTACTTTCTGACTGTGTGCATTTCAGCCTTTATGTTAGAGAGAGAGAGAGAGAGAGAGAGAGCTGCTTTGGGAATTATATCTCATTCCCGTGCAGTATTACAATTTATTCATAATTTTGATATAGGACATTCCCCTCATTCTTCTACAAGTTAGATTGCATTTTTTCCTCTTGTCTCTTTATTGGGGGGAAAGAGGTATTTTATTCCAGTCTTCTAGGATCCATTTTTCTCTTAGCATATATTTTGTTTGGAGTTTAATTGGTTATTATTTCTATATTCTATCCCTATAAATCATTCATGATATCTTTTTTTAGGACATTTGTTTTGTAAAGATATCTTTTTGCTATGAAATCTCTTGATATAATTTGATATATCCCTTGCCTAGACACCTGAGGGGCATGGTATTTTCCTTATTCCTCTATCTAAGGATTTACTTTCCTTAGCATAGTGGCATTTGTTTATCATATAACATTATTTCCATTATAAAGATGTATGTTTTTGACTATGGATACCCTCTTATGTAAGAGGTGATTGTCCTAGGCCATCACCTCTTCTTTATTTTGCAAATTATGTTCTTTATAAGCTCTTTCTCTTTCTTTGGGTTAGAGTTTGATGCCTTCATCCTAAGATTCCTCTTCCTCTTGATTACAGGGGGCTTGATGATTGAATCTTTGTTCCCTTTTTTCTATAGAAGATGACATTTTATCCTAAGAACTCCTCTATGGTGGGGGGTCTTGTTGATAAGATATCTTCCTTTTTGAGGATCATTTTTCTATAAGTGACATATCCATATCATGATTATCTATGTTCTTGGATGTAAGGGTCAAGACTCTTCACTAAGAATATGGTATACATTATTGTTAAGCTGGATATCTCCTTACCTTGTGAAGTAGGTATCCTCTTTCTCTTCCTTATCCTACCTACTAGGTAGTCATGATAAGGAGGGGGGTATATATAGGGTCTCCCTTGTACTATATTTTACATTAATTTACATTTTGCAATATGCTAAATCCTTGGAAGGTAACACACATAAGTTGCTAAATCCTAAAAAGACACACATTTTTACTTTTATTTTCGCTAAATCCTCGGAAGGTAACGCACATAAGTTGCTAAATCCTGAAGAGATATGCACCCTCTTTATGCTAAATCCTTGGAAGGTAATGCACATAAGTTTATAAATCCTGAAAAGACACACATTTTTACTTTTATTTTTTCTAAATCCTCAGAAGGTAATGCACATAACTTGCTAAATCCTAAAGAGATACACACCCTTTTAAATTTTTCAATATGCTAAATCCTTGGAAGGTAACACACATAAGTTGCTAAATCCTGAAAAGACACACATTTTATATTTATAGTGATAAAAGAATGTGGATCTATGGATATTTTCAAATTCTATCAGAAGACGCATTACAATTACAAGAACAGTTTATAGGTGAACCTATTGGGCTCTCCCTCCTTGGTGATTCATGGTAAGGTGGGAATATTACTAGGAAGGGTAATCACAATCACTTTTCTCTCTTTCGCTTTCATGCTAGTAGGATTAGCTCATGAAGCTATGTTATCTATTGTGTTGCTCTTGTCTTCCTTAGGTAATCATGTATGTTTCTATGATTGATTTCTCCTTACTTCCATATCTTTATGCATGTATGTTGAGTTAGAATCCTTGGTTTAGGGGCTCATGTCCTTTACTTAGTGATGTTCTACCTTATTGCGATCCACTAGAGTCTTTCTTATAACTTTACCGAAAGCATGTTTGATTTCCATACTTCCACTAAAGTGGGGGCTTAATGTATCATCTTAAAATGGAAGAACTTCCATGTTAAGAATGTCTAGCCCTCCTTAGGGGATGTTTTTGACCACCATCATATTTTCCCCTCATTTCTACATCATCTCCTGCTTCTATGCCTGTTTAGGACCCTGATTGGGCCTCTTCAGGCACCTTCCATCCCACCTGGCACATTTTCTAGGGGTTCTGACCCCCTTGGTAAAGATCGACCTTGACCTTGACCTAGGTGAAGGTTTAACTCGACCTTGACCTAGGTCAGGGTTGATCTAAACCTTGACCTAGGTCCCCCTTTCAAATTTGGAAGTCTGTCGGCTGCTGGAGGTCATAAAAAATTCATTTTTCCCGCTTCCGGGTCGGTTGTTTTGGGTTCTGAGGTAAAAAATACTAAATTATATTTAATATAGGTCCTCTTCTAGGGTCATGGGTATAATTTGAATTTAATTCTCCTATGTCAGCCTCTCTAGAATATTGTGTCCTAGTTTAATATAAAAGGAAGCCTTTCTCTCTCATTTTCTCTAAGTCTTCTAAGTACAAAAAAATCTCTAACCAAGATTTTGTCAAGAAGAAAAAGGTTCAAGCATCCATTGTTATACATGTTTCCAAGATTTCAAGGTGTTCAAGTCTTCCTTTCAAACATTCATGCTCTCCATTGAAGATCAAGGATTCAAGCTTTCAAGCCATTTGAAGGGATTTGGTTCAAGCATTCAAGATTCATCATTCAAACCCTAGATCTAGCCGTCATGGTGGTATGATCTTCCTTCAAGATCCTTTGTGCATCCTCAAACACTCATTAATTCTCCCTTCAAGGTGGATTTCAAGTATACAATCATGGAGGTTTATGGTTTCTATTGAGTCCAAGCTTTCATATTTACATACTTGCTACATTTGAATTACAATTGCATATCTATTAAATATCATAGCTTCATTGTTAGATTCAATTCTACTACTTGCTAGCATTATATAATTTATTGATTTCAAGGTTGATTCCTAAATCAGGGTTTGACTAAGGAAAACCTCTCCCCCCAACAAAAAAATCTCTTTTTCTTGCATATACAGGTTCAGAACTCTTTATTTGAACTCAGATTTGGATACCCTTTTCAGTGAACTATCATGATCCGCAAACAAATTTTTTGTCAAACCTGTGCAGGTCAAGATCAAGATTATTGGGTCAGGGGTGACATTTGTGGATTAAGGTCGACCTTTTTTCTCAAGACAGTGTCGGATCGGAAAATTATTTCTGGGTTTTGGTCATCTTTGCGTTTCTGTTCTGGATCAGACTTCAAATTTTCTAGAAACTAAGTACAAACCTTAGAAAACAACATTCTTCAGATTTACAATTCTTTAAGATTGGTACTTCCTCTCATCCTTTTCAATTACTATTATATATCATATCTCCTTAATCATAAAATAGAATTTAAGATCTTCTTCCTTACTCTCATTTCCAAATGGTTGATTCATTTGTGTATTGATCCTTTTTTTGGGTTAATCAACTTGGATCTTACATTTGTGCTTTTGGGGATAAAAGAGGAACATCTTATCTTCCTTTCCCCTATATTCTTAATCACACAACAATATACATACATAAATTACAATTAAATGTAAAGGTTAAGAAAATACAACACATTTCAAACCTAACCAAATCAAAATACATAAAAATATATCAATATCAATTTTCTTCCTTTACAATATATTTAAATGCATCTAAGTATGCTCATATGGATCTATGTACATATACTAGGAATTGATTAAGATTTTATTTTAACTTGTAGTTCCTACTCATAACTCTTACCTGATTAGGTAGATTCAGTTCCACCCAATCCAGAGGGCGAGGTGCCTTAAAATGTTATGAATGATGTTCCATCATCCATGGTCTTTCTTCTATATGGATTATTCATTTGATATCTCATTTCTTCTACATTCACTTTAGGTTTTTAGATGTTTCCTCCTCGGGAGGGGCTTTGTCTTAGTACCTGCAATGTTTGGCAAGGTGACCTAGCTTGTGACAATGGAAGCATGCCATTGTAGGGCTTCTCTAAGATCTTCTATTGTTATTGCCATGTAACAACATGCAATTTGTAGAAATGTGCCCATTTCTTCCACAGACTAAACAAGATATCCTTGTGCTATAGTCCCATGGTATGGATGTACCTTGTCAGTTGTTTGGTACGTTTTGTCAATTTGGTACCCATTTATCATATCTCTTTTGTGATATGCATTCCTCAGATTTGTGATCATACTTGTTATAATTATTGTAGTAGCCATCAAACTTTGGATTTCTTGTGTTGTTCTTAGTGTTTGATCTACATTTATGTTCTTAGTTTCCATACTTTTTATAGTTATAACAATACCCATCAAACTTGGGTGAACTCGGTAACTTAAATATTTTGCTTCTACATACATTTCTAGTATGTCTAGGCTTCCCATAGTAATTGCAACTAGGTTAGTTTAACTTTGGTGGGGTAGAAGTTCCTTGACTGTCAGCTTGATAAGAGGAATCTCCTTTCTTAGTATTTCTCTTACTATTGAATCCTAGTCAAGTCTTGTCTATCATTTGTCTCTGACCTTTAAGTTGTGCATCCAATGATCTCAGTGTTTCTTCATTTCTCTTCAGTATCTCGTTGGATTCTCTTTCAGATTTTAGTTCTCTGGTCAATCTGTAAGCTTCACACTTTAGTGCTTGATTCTCAAATTTTTTTCTTGATGACTCTATATTAGCATTGAATAGTTTATCGGTCATATTATAGTGTACTTGCATCATCCTAATGATTTCACTGTCTATCTAGCTATTCTTGTTTCAAACTATATTTTGTCTTCTTTATCTATTCTTAGTGCATTTTCAACTGCTCCCTTAGAGTCACGTATCTCACTCATTCTCAATGCTTGTGTTTCTTGATCAATCTTAGCCAAGCTTAGTTTCTCAATGAGTTGTTCTTTCCATGAGTTCTGAAATGGTAGAATCAAATTCAACTTTCATACTACCTTTAGATCTTGTTTCAAGACTATCAAGATGCTCTTGTGTGGATTTGAGTTCATTGCATAATTGCTTCCTCACTTTTAAGGAATTTTCTAACTTGCTTTTCAAATCTTCAATCACTTCTTGTGCATTCTCCAACTCAAACTCAAGAATATCAATCTTCTTGGATTGCTTGTAACTTTTCATGGTCATGATATTTACTATCAGGTGTTTAAAACTTTATCTTAAGACACTAGCTCTGACAATAATTTTTGGATTAATCTTATGGAAAGGTAAGTTGTGAGAGGGGAGGGGTGAATCAATACTTATAAAGCTTTTACCATATAGTGTTGACCATTTACCTAGTTGAGTAAATTGCATGAAGTATTGAACATCATATAAAGTAAATCAATAAACCATGAAACATAACACCATGGTTTTTGGTCACGCAAAAATCCTTTGTTAGAGGAAAAAATTGTGGTGGGGATGACACCTACAATCCCTCACTTTTGCAATCTCTCATCTAAGAGATGTACCCAATTAATTGATTTACAAAATAAGATATGTTAAGGCCTACCCACTAGATGAGATTTCTAAACTCCTAAATATTACAAATACTTATTACAAGAATGTCTGCAAGTATGCATCAAAGATAATGTTGTTCAGACTCTTTAAGCTATGCAAGTGCATTACCTCTTTCTGCACTCAGTAACTCAACTGTTCTGCATCCTCTCTCTCTCTCTCTCTCTCTCTGTGTGTGTGTGTGTGTGTGTGTGTAATATTTTCCCACTTTTCTGTGTAATCTTTAGCTCTCTCTTTGTCTTCTTCATGTTTTTTTCATTTTATATGATCTTAAGGTAGTCAACCTAATTTGATCCTTCTCCTTTTGCGGTGGAGGTGAGGTGGTGCAATGTTGGTTTCATTCCCAACACATTTATTGTTATTCAATATTATTGGTTGAATTGTCTCATTGTCATGTGCAATCATATTAGTGCAATCACAATGTTCAACCTAACTTTTGTCTTGAATATCATGAAAGTTTTCCCACTCGACATCAATGTTTAGTGTATTCAAATTTGAATTGTTATTTCGACTCTGGTGTGTTTGGTAATGAGATTAAATCTTGCTTGGTGACATAACCATCTACTCATTGACTAACTCCACTCAGTTTCTAACTCTTCTATGTGTCTCAGTGACTAAATCTTCTCTGTGTCTCAGTGACTAACTCTTCTTGGTGTCTCAGTGACTAACTATTCTTGATGTCTCGATTCTCTTCTTAACTCGGTAACATGCTACTATTCAGTGCTTGGTGTCATTGATAGTCTACTTTACTGACTGTCTTCCTTAGTGTATTCTTTCTCTTTACCGATTGTCTTTGTTGACTGTTATGTCTTTGACAAAACTAATGAAAACATATTAACTCATAGGATTATCACTCTATGATGATGAGGTGTCTTATGATCTTCAATAATTTGACTCGGATGGGGACAAATTTTTTTGATTTGAATACTAGAAAGAGACCTTTTGCGTCTACATAAAAAAGGGTTTTCATTTCTGAAGATGATGGGTCAAAATATTCCCCCTCTACAGATTTTTCTTAGGAA
This sequence comes from Thuja plicata, assembly GCA_018584345.1. Classification (NCBI taxonomy): domain Eukaryota; kingdom Viridiplantae; phylum Streptophyta; class Pinopsida; order Cupressales; family Cupressaceae; genus Thuja; species Thuja plicata. The sequence goes on from MU223155.1 coordinate 4,075,734, forward strand.
ATTAATGGGAAATCTAATGTTCTGGTCACTAAGGTGAAAATAAAGACAGGCCCAGTTGGGTCCCTTCCTCATATGGAGTCTAGGAAATCGGCTCGAGAGAAGAAAAATAAGAATTTGAAGGAGGATATCCATGTTTCCCATGTGAATCCCCTTGATGATACTATAGAGAAGGATCATATGGATATCCATGTGGAAATTACATTGGAGGTGGGGAAGGACACCCTGGTGAAAAATGGCTCTTATGTTCCTGAAAACCTAACTATTTCTAGCTTGATCAGGAACTTAATGGACAACCAACAAGCTGTGTGGAATTAGATCATTGATGAGATTACCGCTCTGAAGGATAACCGCTCCCCAACCAACCCCAAATTTTACAATATTATGGCTAGTACCCAAAACCTAGCCCAAGGCATCAGCGAGATTAAAGAGGATCATGAAAATTATATTAAAAAGTTGGAAGGAACTCTCAATAGGTTGCAAGATAGAGTTAAGGTTGTGATCATTGTTAGTAAGACAACAATGGGTAATTCTACTAAAGGGGTTATGAAAGTGAATGAACAAGTAGACACACTTCAAGCTCTTTCTAAGGGTGTTCCTACTACTCCCTCCATTTATGTTAAATATGATAGAGTGGGACACCAAAAAGATATAGGCTCCGATGTAGATGTGGTTATTGTTGTTGTTGGTGATCCAGAAAAAGCCACTCTTCTTGGCCCTGCTGCTAGACTTTGGAGAAAAGATAAGGGAATTACCCCTGTTGATAGTATAGTTAATAAGGTTAGGAGTATGCGTGAGGATATTCTTAGAAAAATCTAGAACTAGTTAATTCTTTGTATTTTGTTAGGGATTTGGTCCCCTATTTTGGTTATTTTGCAAGTGGGTTGGTTTTTGGTTGTTTGGTTGTTGATTGCAGACACTTCCTTTTTTGATACTCTGATATTTTGATGTTTGTTTTCTAGAACACTGTAAAACCAGTTTACCTTTAATCAAAAGCAATTATAAGTTTTTAAAATGCAGAAACACAAATTATTCTTTATTGAAATTGTAGATCAAATCACATTCCTAGAAACTAATGACTGTTCTTTTAATCTTTTTAAAAATATTGCTCAATTTATCCAAATTAATAGTCTTCAACCTTACAAAATTGCAGTTCAATATTTTATTTTCTCCACATGTAGTAGATGCAAGAAATTATGTAAAATAAAATATAATGTATGCTATATTTAAACTAGTAGTATCAAAATAATATTAGGATGATGGTCAAGGTTACGGTTGTTTGTTTAGATACACAACACAATGAAATAATTTAGACTTTTCAGCAAGGTGATCTTTAGAATTACTGAAGTCTTTGAAGAATTTGTTTCTACCATGGACAAGGTCAGAACAATTGATGAAAACCAGAAAAATACACATAGATAGCATGGTTTATTGCACAATATTGTATTTCAGTTTAAGTTTTGTATATCATTTGTACCACAAGTACAATTGGTATATATATCAAAATTTTGTTCATGGCTATGTGCGCCTTTTAATGTATTGTATTTCCACCTCTTTGAGCAGTAGTAAGATTTTTATTTACTACTATTCTTCAATGTTATATTAACTATTTAGAAATGCATCAATAACCCTCTCTTTGTTGTGATTCTATTTTTATTTGTTGATTTGTATTTTAGTTCTTTTACTTATTTTGATAAAAAATATTTTATTATGCTGAAGGCCTTCTCTTATTTGAAATAGACAACCATAACATTAGCTATAGAAAATTCAAAATATTCAATATGAAACTATCAAACAAATTATTGTCATCTACTTTTCGTTATTTAATTTGCCAAACATCTTTTAGCAAAAGGTAACTTTTGGTAATATTTTTTATCATATTGATCCCCATAAAATGTGCACAACTATTTTCAAGTACCATATAAATGCTTTCTATATAAATCTTAAATGGTACAATTTTGACAGAAACTATCCCAAGCATTTTCTGACAACCAAGGAAATGTCATGTATTAATTTTCAAGTAGGATATTATTGTTTTATATCGAAGAAATAATTTATTTTACCATATGTATAGGAGAATGTATAGGAACTCAGATTCTAAATGAGCTAAGATTTTGACCTCAAAATATTTATGTGACAACTCCCCCATTAACATTTTTAGAGAAAGTAACCCCCCTAAGGGCTCTCGAATATGGAAATTTATGCTGAAATGCCGACACATCATTATGAATAAGCTAACTTGGAACCTTGGTACCAATGATGTAGCCCTTTTTTGGTCATACTCCTAGGAAGGATATGATATTCTAGAAAAATAATTAAACAATCCAGATCTTAAAAAATGCTTAGAAGCAAGGATTGGTTCCCACTTTATAAACTACATCTCCTTCAATGTAGAAGAATGGATATGGAAATCATTTAAGGAGACATGTATCTCATCTGAAGAGGAAAATTCACATACAGATATTGTTAAAAAGAAGAAATTTATTCTCAATAATGATAAGGATAGGCTGGTTTGGGATGGATAAAAAAATGGAGAATACAACACAAGAGAGGGTTACAACCTCATAAACAAACAATATAATAGACCTAAAACAAACATCCCTATAAACCTTTGCTGGAAAAAGAGCTGTCTCCCTAAAGCTGGCCTTTTCTCTTGGCTTTCCCTCTGCTACAAACTCCTTACTACAGATAGATTAAAAAAAATGGGGTTCTCTGGACCTAGTAGATGCTCTCTTTGTGAAAAATAGGAAGAAGACACAAACCACTTATTCCTTAACTGCCCCTTTACTAACCACTGTTGGAAATTACTCAAAAAATTTAGGATGGTTCTCTGCCTTCCCAAATTCCCTCTTGGCTATGCTTTAAGGATGGCCTACTATTAAAAAATGTAGTATTTATGCAAATTTATGGATTGTGGCCTCCTCAATTATCATTTGGGAAATTTGGAAAGAGAGAAATAGGAGAATATTTAAGGAAGAGAAATTGGATCATAAACAAATTATCAACAAAATAGAAGCTGCCATCATAGAAACTATCAACTCTAAAATAACCAAATTATAGAAGAGAGATCTCTTTATGAGTCACTGGGATGAAAAGATGCACAGAAATTGGATTGGTCTTTCTGTACCACCCTTTATCAATGTAGGAAATCCTGAGAAGGAACTAAAATGCAAAGAATGCAAATGGTCTTTACCATCAGAGGGCTTTTTTAAACTTAACTTTGATGGTGCATCCCGGGGAAACCCCAGTGAGGCAGTAATTAGATGTACTATTCATGATAGCATGGGCTCAGAAATGACAACTCTGGCTGCTCATATTGGATTTGAGACTAACAATTGGGCTTACATGACGGCTCTAGTTCGAGGTCTCCAATTATGCAAAAATTTAGTGGTCAAAAATTTAGAAATCAAGGGGGCCTCTGCAATTATTATCAACACCTTAATGAAAGGAAATAGACCGAACTGGAAACTATGTTCCCTCCTCTCACAGGCTCTAAATTTATGTCAATCATTCAAAAAGATAACCATAAACCATATCTATCGAGAAGGACATGGTAGAGGAGATCAACTGGAAAACTTGGGAATTGATGGTTTCACCCTATCTTGAATCCAACCCCTCGTTAATTGTCCAAGGTCATTTTAACCATCCCTCTAACACAACACCATGCTTGATCTTATAGATTGGTCACATTAATGGATGTATAAAAATATGCAAGTATGTATGTACGTATGTACATTTATATGTATGTATGTATGTAGGTATGTACATATGAAAGCATGTATATATGTATGTAGGTACGAATGTATGTAGGTATGTATGCATGTACATATCTTTATACATATGCAGACAACCCCCCTTTTCTCCTGTATACACTGGTACTTTCATTTACATCAATTCAATCCCATAAAAACACATGATGCTCACACACAAATTCATATCTTTTATACATATATTCATACACATTTATATACAAATATATACATATTTATATATAAAC
>MU223155.1:4080980-4093434 GCA_018584345.1 Thuja plicata
CCAAATTGGACCCTAATTGCCAATGTTGTGGCAATGGTGTGAATCAAGCACATAGGGGTCAAATTTAGAAAGAAAGTGTTTTAGGACCTAAGAGAGGTAGGCATGGTCTACCTAAGTCTATTATGATATGTTCATGGTCTTAGAACAAATTTTAGAGTGGATTTCCTAATATTGTGGAAAGTTGTCAAAATTGTCAATGTTGTCATTGACAACATTGACAACAATTATGCAAGAAGAGCATTTTCGCTCAAATGGTTATTGTAACTGTTTAAAACCATCAGATTAGGGATGGGTACAAGTATAAGAGGCCTTCCTTGACCTGTAAGAAAGGTTGGTGAACATTTTGAATATACAATATTTTCTGTGTGTGCATTTTCAGAGCAATTTTAGTGAATTTTCTCTATTGCGGTAATTAGATAGATTTGATTTCAGTCTATAGCCATTTATTAATTTAGGGTAGGTTATTTTAAGATTCCATGTGGATTTATTTTGTTAAGTTTAAGTGTTTGTATTGGTTTATTTAAATTCTTTGTGTTTTGCCTTGTCGCTGGTCTAAACCAGGCAGGTTGGACAAATGGATTCTTAACTCAACTTGCCACTGTAGATTCTATATGGGCTTTTGGAATGGGTGAGGAGACTCCATGTACATTATTTTTATAGAAGGAGGTTCCCATGAAAGTATTTTTTCTATTTTTGCAATGACGCCCTAGGCGAGCCTATTGTGCATGCATAGGGACTGAGATGCATTGCAACTACTGTAAGGAGGGTTGGATGCATTGGTGGCTTCAACCAAAGCTCTTGGAGTGATAGATTAATGTGTGAAAGATCCCCAATTAAAATGACAAGGTTGGAGGAGTGGTTTGGTGTGTTGAAAGAACACTCTTTTGTTCAGACTGTCAATAAGCCCTAAAACCCTGATTTTTAGGCATGATTGTAGGAAGGGTTGTATGGACAACTTGAGGATTGGAGATCTTGAAAATATAAAGGTAATTGATAAAGGGTGTTTGAATCTTAAACCCTTTTGGACGCTTGTGTGGGAAAATTTCAAGTTATCTTCAAAAAGGCTAGAAAAAGGCCTAATTGGCTTGTAGCCCTATTTGGGGTGAGAAAGGTGCACTTTGAAGCACTCGATTGTTATATGTTTGTGAATGGTGTATGTAGGGGTTCAAATGGAATCAGTGGAGGTCTTGATGACCAATCCTTCCATGGAGATAATTCCTAAGAGGAATTGATGCAATTCTTGAAGATTGAGACTAGGGAAGACCTAGTTAGTTTGTGTTGTAGAATGGAGCATTCTTGATCAGTGGAATTGGTGTACACTAGGTGAAAGGTTAGGATCTTGTGTGAAGCTACCTAAGGAGAGTAGGGATGAGCATAGAACCCTACTAGGTCAGTGATCTGGCTTAAGGAGACCCTAGAGAAGAATAGGGTAGAGGGAAAGCCTAGGTGTGTTACATCAGAGTGGTATCAAAGCCCCAAAAGATTTGGGATTGTATATGTTAGAGGTGGAATATTGTGGTTCCATAGACATGGTAACAAATGTAGAGTTTTCTAGGGACATGGATGAGAAAAAGGAGAGGAATAGACTCCTTGAAGAGGCTATAGCAGAGATGAAGCTAAAACTACAAGAAGTAGTGGATGCAAGAGACAAATGTATAGAAGGTGAAACGAGTGATAGAGGGAATTACAAGGTTGAAGAGGATGATATTATCCTTGAACCAGAACCTATGATGGAATAGGAACCATTATTGAAAGCCATCAAGGAATTGGGTGGTAAATCCTTAGAAGGCATTCCATTGTTTAGTGGGAAAATGGACATTGAAGTAGTGTTGGATTGGGTTGAAGGGATGGAGAATCACTTCGAGTGTGAAGGCATAATAGATGCACAAAAGGTTAAGGTGGCTAAGTCAAGGCTTAGAAGATCAGCCCTAACATGGTGGAAGTACCTGTAGGAAGAAAGAGTGAGACTTTGGAAGCAACCTATAGCAAATTGGCAAGCAATGGTAACTAAGATGAAAGAGAACTTTTTACCAGAAGACTATGAGATCCAACTCCATAGAAGGAGACAAGGATTGAAGTAGAAAGATATGGATGTAGCCTCCTATATAGAGGAATTTCAAAGACTCTATCTTAGGTCAAAGAAACAAGAAGAAGAGCCAATCAGAGTGGCTAGGTATCTAGGTGGTTTGAAGTGGAACATCCAAGAAGAGATTAGCTTGTGGACCCCCACTACTGTTTAGAGATGTCAACAACTAGCTCTCAAGGTTGAAGAGAAGAATAGAAAGAAGAGTAACTCTAATCTCGAGGGTAGAGGTAGAGGGAGAGACAAAAGAAGACAGATAGGAGGTTACCAAGGTAGGGGCAGTGAACAAAGAAGCCAAGGTGAAAGCAGATTGACAGAGCACACCAATGAATCCACACCAAGAGGTGGTTATGGCTGAGGTAGAGGTAATAAGAGTGGATCTAATAGGGGAAGAGGAGGTAGAAGAAAATCCTATTTGGAAAATATGAAGTGCTACAATTGTGGACAGACTGGTCATCCAACATATAGGTGTCTGAATAATCCTACTGCATCTAATAGTGACAAGAGGGTAGCTTATGTTCAAGAAGACACTTCTAGTGTCAAGGCACCTGATGTTGATTATATAGACTCTGAGATGGGTGAGAATCTAATGTTTAGAAGGGTATTAATTAGGTAGCCAGTGAAGGATGAGCCTAAGCAAAGGAGGGTATTATTTAGGATCAGATGTAAGATCCTTGGAAAAGTTTGCAAGGTGATAGTAGGCTCTAGATCTACTGATAATATAATATCAGAGGAGATAGTTACTAAGCTTAAATTAACCAAGATACCCCATGTGAACCCTTACAAGGTGACTTGGCTTAATAAGGGATAGAGTGTGTTAGTAAATGAGAAAACATGGGTAGAGTTCTCTATAGCACGCTACAAGGATAAATTACTTTGTGACATCCTACCAATGGATGCTTGCCACTTATTGTTAGGAAGACCCTGGCAATATGATGGATAGATAGTGTATAATGGAAAGGAGAATTCCATATCCTTTAAGAAGAATGGAAAGACATTTAAAATATAGTCTTTATTGGAGGATGAAGAGCCACAGTCTAAGACTCCTATTGTGTTATTTTGTAGTAGAAAGGAGTTTGTAAAAGACATCAAAGAAGAGACAAGTGCAGGGTATGCCATTTTGTTAAAGCCCAAGGAGGAAGAGAAGACAGTTAAGGAGATAGTACCCAAGGAGATTCAAACTCTACTTGAAAAATAGAGTGATGTAGTCAGTGATGGGACTCCTACAACTTTTACTCCTAAGAGAGTGATTAGTCATCAAATCGACTTCATACTTGGTGCCTCATTACATAATAAAGAAACTTATAAGCTAACCCCTGGCCAGAATTTAGAGGTAGCTAGAAAAGTCCAAGAATTATTGGAACAAGGCTTGATTAAAAAGAGTATCAGCCCATGTGCAGTCCCTATGGTGTTAGCATCAAAGAAAGGTGGAAAATGGAGGCTATGTACTGATTCAAGGGCAATTAACAAAATCACCATAAAATACATGTTTCCAATACCCAGGATAGAAGATCATATGGATTGTCTTGGAGGGGCAATGTACTTTACCAAGTTGGATTTGAAAAGTGGTTACCATTAGATAAGGGTCAAGGAGGGAGATGAGTGGAAGACAACATTCAAAACAATTGATGGGTTGTATGAGTGGCTTGTGATACCATTTGGCCTCACCAATGCTCCTAACACATTCATGAGGCTCATGAATGAAGTACTTAAGGACTTCACAGGTATGTTTGTGGTGGTCTATCTCTAGATGAAAAATTGATCTATAGAAGAAAAAAGGTAGACCACATCAGGCATGTTGAATCAGTGTTGAAGAAGTTGCATGAAGAGAAACTAGCCATTAATTTGGAGAAGTGTGAGTTTCTCAAGAAAGAGCTTGTCTACTTGGGATTTGTGGTATCTAAGGGATCCTTGAAGATGGACCAAGACAAGGTATCAGCTATACTTAATTGGCCACCACCTACATCAGCAACTGAGGTAAGGAGTTTCCATGGCCTAGCTCAATTTTATAGGAAGTTCATTAGGAATTTCAGTGGTATATATGCACCATTGTTGGAAACTATTAAGGGTGGAAGTAGGGCTAAGTTTAGATGGAACTTAGAAGCTAGGAAGTCATTTGAGATGTTGAAAAGGAAAGTAGCTACACAACCTATCCTAACATTGCCTAGTTTTGATAATTTATTCACTATTGAATGTGATGCAAGTGGCATAGCAGTAGGAGGTGTCTTAAGTCAAGGGGGTAGACCAGTGGCCTTCTTTAGTGAGAAGCTGAATGAAGCTAAGAATAAATACTCTTCTTATGACCTATAATTATATGCTCTAGTGCAATCATTAAGAAAGTGGAGACACTATCTTTTACCTAAGGAATTTGTGGTGTTTATTGACAATTGGGCCCTTAGCTACATCAATACATAAGAGAAGTTGAGTAATAAGAATCTAAAATGGATGGAATATCACCAAGCCTTTACATTTACCATCAAGCATACGAAGGGTCAGTTGAATAAAGTTGCTGATGCACTGAGTAGGAGACTCTTGACAGTCGAAGTTCAGTTGAATCATATAGGCATAGAGAGTTTTAAGGACCTCTACCAAGAAGATGAAGATTTGGTGAGGAATATCAAGTGTGCCATGATTTTCAAAACCACTTCCATAGAAAATTCTCTGAGTTCACATTGTAGAATGGACTTTTATTCAAAGGAAACCAGTTATGTGTGCCAAGGGGTTCTATGAGAATGAATCTCATACAAGAAAAGCACAGTGGATCTATGAATGGACACTTTTGTGTAAACAAGACCTTGGAGTTAGTACAAAGGTTTTATCACTGGCCTAAGTTGACAAAATATGTCACTAAATATGTAGAATAGTGTGTAGTATGCATGAAGGCAAAGGGAGGTAGCAGAAATGTAGGCTTGTATCAAACCTTACCTGTCCCAAATAGACCTTGGGAGTGTGTGAGCATGGGCTTCATAGTGGGTCTACCAAAGATTAAACAAGGATATGATGGTATATATGTAGTAGTTGACAGAATTAGCAAGATGGGGCATTTAATTCCATGAAAGACTACTAGTGATGCTAGTCACATAGCTTACCTTTTCTTTAAAGAAGTTGTAAGGATTCATGGACTACCCTTAAGCATTGTATCTGATAGGGATGTTAAGTTCATGAGCCATTTTTGGAAAAAATTATGGAATAGATTGGATACAAACTTAGCTTTTGGATCAGCATACCATCCTCAGACTGATGGTCAAATGGACGTGGTCAATAGGGTGCTCGGTAACCTATTGAGGTGCCTAATCAAATAATATTGTTCGACATGGGATGTAGTCATACCTTAGGCAGAGCATGCCTATAATGATAGTCAGAACATGATGACAGGGAGGAGCCCATTTGAAATAGTTTATGGGATGCACCCTAGGGGAGTTTGTGAGCTTAGGGATCTTGGAAGAAGGGAGTACAACAATGGGCATGATGAGGACTTCACCCACACTATGAAGGAGATCCAAGAGCAGGTTAAGATAACTATACATGACAGTCATCAAAAGTTGAAGGGCAAATTGGATGAGAAGAGGAAAGATATCCAATTCCAAGTAGGAGACTATGTTATGGTTCATCTGAACAAGTCAAGAATGTAGAAGGGAGTCCCTACTAAGTTACAGATGAAGAGAATAGGACCATGCAAAGTCCTATCTAAATATGGGGCTAATGCCTACAAGATAGACTTACCTTCTGATTTGAATATCTTTTCTACTTTCAATGTGCAGGACCTAGTTCAGTTTAAAGGTCCATTGGCTGAGATCAGTCAACATAATCAAGGAGCTTAGAGTGATTTAGACCCTAATGTGGTGTCTACCAAACAACAATTGACAGCTGAGGAAGTTTTGGATTCAAGAGTGCAAAAGACAATTAGACACGAGGTGTATATGGAACACCTTGTCAAGTGGAAAGATAGACCTGAATCAGAGGCTCCATGGATTGCAGAATTTGACTTCAAGAAGCTGGGCATTCCTAACTCTTTATTGTCTATAGGAGTGACTTGAATTTCCCTTTGTGGGGGAGTATGGTGTAGGAGCACCTAGGTAAGGCTCTTTGGTGACCTAGGGCTTCTAGAGTTCTTTTGGCTTGTAGTAGTTCTAGCCAAACCAATAGTTGAATAATAGGACTAGAGGTGTCCTAAGGTGTGTGTTAGGTCTTTAGGGAAGGTTTTTTCAAGTTTTTTTGGCCTTCTAGGAGACAAGTGCCAAATTGGACCCTAATTGCCAATGTTGTGGCAATGGTGTGAATCAAGCACATAGGGGTCAAATTTAGAAAGAAAGTTTTTTAGGACCTAAGAGAGGTAGGAATGGTCTACCTAAGTATATTATGATATGTTCATGGTCTTAGAACATAGTTTAGAGTGGATTTACTAATATTGTGGAAAGTTGTCAAAATTGTCAATGTTGTCATTGACAACATTGACAACAATTATGCAAGAAGAGCATTTTCGCTCAAATGGTTATTGTAACTATCTAAAACCATCAGATTAGGGATGGGGAAAAGTATAAGAGGCCTTCCTTGACCTGTAAGCAAGGTTGGTGAACATTTTGAATATACAATATTTTCTGTGTGTGCATTTTCAGAGCAATTTTAGTGAATTTTCTTGATTGCGGTAATTAGATGGATTAGATTTCAATCTGTAGCCACTGATTAATTTAGGGTAGGTTATTTTAATATTCTATGTGGATTTATTTTGTTAATTTGAAGTTTTTGTATTGGTTTAGTTAAATTCTTTATGTTTTGCCCTGTCGCTGGTCTGAACTAGGCAGGTTGGACAAATGGAGTCTTAACTCAACTTGCCACCATAGATTTTGTACAGGCTCTTGGTACAGGTGAGGAGAATCCATGTAAATTATTTGTACAGAAGGAGGGGCCCAATAAATTAAATTTTCTATTTTTTCAATGATGCCCTAGGTGAGCTTGTTGTGCATGGCTAGGGACTGAGATACATTGCAACTGCTATAAGGAGGGTTGGATGTATGGGTGGCTTCAACCAAAGCTTATGGATGGATAGAGTAATGTGTTAAAGACCCCAAATTCAAAGGAGAAGGTTGGAGGAGTGGTTTGGTGTGTTGAAAGAACACTCTTTTGTTCAGACTATCAATAAGCCCTAAAACCCTGATTTTTAGGCATGATTGTAGGAAGGGTTGTACGGACAACTTGAGGATTGGAGATCTTTAAAATATCAAGGTAATTGATAAAGGGTGTTTGAATCCTAAACCCTTTTGGAGGCTTGTGTGGTAAAATTTCAAGTTATCTTCAAAAAGGCTAGAAAAATGCCTGATTGGCTTGTAGCCCTATTTGGGGTGAGAAAGGTGCACTTTGAAGCACTTGATTGTTATATGTTTGTGAATGGTGTATCCAGGGGTTCAAATGGAACCAGTGGAGGTCTTGATGACCTATCTTTCCATGGAGCTAAGTCCTAAGAGGAATTGATGCAATTCTTGAAGATTGAGACTGGGGAAGACCTAGTTAGTTTGTATTCCAAAATGGAGCATTCTTGATCAGTGCAATTGGTGTACAATAGGTGAAATGCTAGGATCTTGTGTGAAGATACCTAAGGAGAGTAGGGATGAGCATAGAACCATAATAGGTCAGTGAGGTTGCCTAAGGAGACCCTAGGGAAGAATAGGGTAGAGAGCAAGCCTAGGCGTGTTACATCAGATTGGCTCCTCAAGTACTGGTGTGACGAGGGTTTTGATATCCCAGAAGTTTGGGAAAATGTGGAAATGGAGAAATTTTGTATAGTGACTCCATCAGTGAGGAAATGCTCTAAAATGTTGAAGGACTCAGAAGAAGAATAATTGGCCATTATAATAATAAAAAAGAGTGAAGGTGAATGGAGCTGTGACTTGCTCCACAAGGACTAAATATAATTTGTGGTAAGCCATAAGGGTTTTAAGTAAATATTAGTAATAGTTGATATAAGTTTTTTATTTATATTATTGACAAAGGATAGGGAAAAGAGATATAATATCGTATTAGTTTAAGTAAGAAATTTTAGAAGAAAATGGTTAAGTACTATGGAATAGTCGATAAAGTATTCTGTAAAGAAGTAAATTATTTTTGAGATATATACATTGTATGTAAAAGTTGTTACAGTTATAGACAAGGATGATATATCTTTTTGATTATAGATAAATTCTCAAAATATGGTATACCTTGCCAAGTTAAATGTACAAAATGGAAATTATGGATTAATAAGTAGAAGTTAGTTTTCTTAATGACACTATAACTGTGTAAAATGGACATTCAAACATTATTCATATGAAATGCGGGTAATATGAAATTTGCCAAGAAATTGAAGCAAGGGTAAGACACCTCAAGGATAAGAAATGTAAATGAAAGTTCCTAATGTATAATCAGTTCCCATAATTAACAACTCTTAGAGTTAATATCTATGAAGATAATGACATACAACTAGTAAATAATCAAAAATATAGAAAGATAGTGGTATAATAGAGTAAAATTAGTGAAGGATGGTTCCTATAAGTACTTAATTCTCTATTGTATAGTAGGAGAGGCGCACACACACACACACACACACACACACACACACATATTCATTGGAAAAATATATAAGGTTATATACATAAATAGTGTTATATACATTTGATGTTTATAAATTTATTTTATTTTTATATGAATATAAAAATAATATTTTTACTTACGGAGACATATATGTTTGTAATTTATCCCATTATATCCTCTTACTATTAATCTGCCAACCTGTAGAAGACAAATCGATGTCGCTTCCTTTCCACATGGTCATATACCTCTCGAGCCACTCTCCCTATATTTCAGCTCTTAAGGGACACAACTTAGGCAAGTGGTCTTCTTAATCTCAGGAAATATGACCATGCCCATCAAGCTCAGGGGTCCTCCAATCCAAATTTCTTTTGACACATCCATATCTGGTTTGAGGATAAAAAGTGTTTTACTTTCTTCTCATCATTTAGTTGTCATGGCATTTCTAAGAATCCTGAGTAGGGAGTGTATCAACAATTTGGGCAGGCACAGAGTCAACTTGGATATTCCTACTTTATTCATTGCCTCATCCCTCCAAATAGGTACAAACAAACTACCTTTGGGGATACTCTGCGGAAGACTATTCAAAAATACTTACTTGGGTGACTTGGATAAAGTTTTGGCCAATATAAGGGAGGATCTTACAATACCCAAACCATGTTTTTATGATCTATCTTTGGTGGGAGGTAGACCAGTCCTGGCCTTCCCGGTTTTGCAAGTAGATGACTTAGAGCTCCTTGTCGCTTGGGCTCCCACCGTGAGAGGAAATATAAAATTCCTTTTTTGTCTTTTTCATGTTAAAATCCTAGATGGAGTGGACTGGATTGATTCTTTCATTTTGGAAGACCAAGTAGGAGTATGGGAATCTGATTTTGAACTTAGCACCAATATAGATATACCATATTTGAGGAGACATTTTAATGTAGAAATTGATTCTCTCTCTCTATGAATGAAGAATAAAAGATGGGTAAGGAATTATAAATCTTACTTTTAAATTACTAGCTACTGGTTTTTCTCTGATTGTACTAATTTAAAGGATTGAAGATATCTGCTCAGGATCATTGACTATTGGAGTGCTAGCAGTACTGGATGTTTTCTTAAGCTCTAATGGTATGTCTTTTAGGAATTTGATGAGGTATATTAAGTTTTTATGTTTCTGAGAGACATAATATGTTTAATAGTTACCATAATGGCACCCCCTATATAACCCAAAAGAAAGTTTAGCCTTTCCACAATTAGGTAGATCTTTCTATCCCACCTCTATTTTCTTGGTTACCCAGTGATTTCCTTCCATTCATAGTTTAGTAACTATGTAACCTATGTAGGGTTTTCTGCATTAGCCGGCTTAATAACACTCATCTACACACACACACACAAATAAATAAATAAATAAATAAATATATATATATATACACACACACACAATCACACATACACACACATAAATAAATAAATAAATAAATAAATAAATATGTGTGTGTGTGTGTGTGTGTGTGTGTGTGTGTTGTATAGTCAGAAAATGAAAGCACTTCCATCGTAGACTAGTTTAGCCTTCCAAGTAAGTGGTTTGGGGTCATGTCAAGCACGTTGAATGGGTATCTAACTTGGATCTGGATTTTTCCCATATTCTACCCCATTTCCACTTTTCTAGACTATTTCTAACATCCAAAACTGAAAACTGAGATTTTTGACCTTAGGGTCAAAATTGACCTTTTTGGGTCAAGTTCGACCTCACCCTTGACCTAGGTCAAGGTCAACCTCACCCTTAACCTAGTTCAAGGTCGACCTCAACCTTGACCTAGGTCACAATCAACCTTTTTCTGACTTTTGGTCGTAATCCCAGATTTCTAGGATTTCTAGATCTTGGGCTTTGGAAAAATTTAATTCCCGCTTCTCGGTTGGCTATTTTGGGTTCCGAAATGATGACTGTTAAATTATATTTAATATAGGTCCACTTCTAAGGGTATAGGTCTAAGGGGAATTTAATTCTCCTATGTAGGCCTCTCTAGAAGATTGTGCCCTAGATTGCTATAAAAGGAAGCCGTCTCCTCTCATTTTCTCTAACTAGGAAACCACATGAACCATCATCAAGCAAGAAGCATGAAATTATAAGGCAATTGAAGCAAGAAATAATCCATTGAAGCAAGAATCTACTCTCAAGCATTCCATAATTTCTCAAGCACTCACTTCATCAAGGAGATCCATTGGTAGCCATCGAAGGATTCAATCTCTATGGAGGCCTCTTGTTGAATATTTATCCATCCAGATTCCTCCAAGCCTCTTCCTCTTCCAAGATCCATTCAAGATTAGTGTTGAAGAACTACAAGCAATTGATTTGAGATATTCTAAATTCTAAATTCTAAATTCTACATCCATTTGGTGCATACATACTTGTGGATCCACGGATTTGAATCCACCACAAGGACTTCTATACAAGCAAGGTGAATTTGTCTATTTACTTTGTTTACTTATACAATTTAAATTTGATTATAAGGGTAATTCCAAAACTGGGGTTTGACCAAACAAAACCCCTCCCCCAAAAAACAAACCATTTTTCTTGTAGGTACATGTTTGGGACAGTGAATTAAAGTGCAGATCTGGATACCCTTTTTGGCAAACTTTCAAGATCTGCCAACAGATTTTCCGTCGGAGATGTGTAGGTCCAGGTCAACTTTTTGGGTCAAGGGTGACATTTTGGTGTTGAGGTCAACCTTGACCTA
The DNA here is from genome assembly GCA_018584345.1 of Thuja plicata. Classification (NCBI taxonomy): domain Eukaryota; kingdom Viridiplantae; phylum Streptophyta; class Pinopsida; order Cupressales; family Cupressaceae; genus Thuja; species Thuja plicata. The sequence continues at coordinate 4,092,345 of MU223155.1, forward strand.
GGTCAAGGATGACCTAAACCCTGACCTAGGTCAAAATCAGAAATTCTGGGTTAAGATTGACATTCCCAACTAGGTCAAAATCAACCTTTCTCATAAAAGAAAAAGACTTATGGGTTTTGTAGATCTCACAGTTTTGGTTAGGGATCCTAAAAATCAATAGTTTGTGAGACTATTTGACAGGGTTTTCAACAGGTTCTTGTTCAAAGCTATGTATTTTATTCCATTTTCCTTTACAAACATTTCCAAATTTATACCCCTTATCAATTACAATTAAATTTAAGTAGAGAATATGTGCATAGGGATACTCTTATGAGAAAATCTCCATTGTTCTAAACCCTATGCATATTTTCTTCATTACATTTTGGTGAGCCTGATGTGAACAACACTTTCTTTTTGGTGTTAGATTTGCATCTTGTGTTAGATCTTACATGCATTTAAAAGAAGATTTCTTTTATGCTCTTGCATTTATATATCAAAAATTAAAAATCCCAAATTGCTTTAAAAATACAAAAATATTTACATTTTTCATGCTTATAGATTTGATTTGAATGCATTTGGATATATTTAAATCTATTTTCTATGCATTCCTTTCTTCATTATCATGTTGCACAAGTTGTTTCAAGTGTTTTCCAAACATCCTTCTATAACTTTTGGGATTAAACAACATCCTCCTCTTACCTTACCATTACATGATTTTACACCTAGAAAGACTTTATTTAGTGCACGTGATGTTGCTTTGTCCTCTCTTGTATTACCTTGTAAGGATATATTAGAGAAATAAGATGACTTTAATATTTCTCTCCTTCATATTTCTCTTTATGGAGATGAGTTGAGGATTGATGTTAATTCTTCTCCTAATAAATGTCCTTTCTATGAGCGTACTTTAGAATATAATTTACCTTCTCTCCCCTTTAGGGATCAAGATTTAGTGATTTATGGTGCTCTTACAATGTACTTTATTGTTAGGGATGATAATCCTCCTATTTGGGATGAACCTTTGGATTTGGATGTTGATTACTCTCTTCCTCATGAAGCCATTATGGATGATTCTACTTTTTGGGATGAACCCTTGGATAAAGACATTGATTTA
>MU223156.1:15676-35351 GCA_018584345.1 Thuja plicata
CTTATTATTTGAATGTAGTCCAATTCAAGTTATTTGAAAAAGATAGGTCAACTAAATTTCTGAGATTAAATGTCATTTCCTCTACAATTTGGGCCTCACACATTAGAAATATAAGAGCATAAAATTATATGTCCTTATAGTTATACCTTTAATTTTTATTTTTTATATAAAGGGTAAAAATAGAATTTTCAAAAAGTTCTGAAATATTTTACAATAAAAATATTTGAAATGATGATATCTTTAATAAATGTTATCTATGTCACTATATATTATACTATACAAAAATTTATATTATTTATATTATTACTTTTATTTTTATTTACAATACATCTATATGTAGTAAAATTGTTGACATTGTTTATGTATATTTATTTGTCTATTTTAATGTTTATATCAACTTTACATTTGTTCAAACTTGTTTCTTTATGAATTATTATATTATAATATAACTTATTTCTATTCTAATTAAATTTATAAATCTAACCCATCATTTTATTTTAATTTTTTTTTGGGATAAGAATGTTGTTGAATTACTAACACACTCAATAATCTTTCTATCAACTTATTTTTCATCATTTAAAATATATAATACTTTATGTTTTAACCTTTTTAACTTCACAACACATGCATTAATCAATTATATATAAACCCTGCTAACCCTAACTAACACTATGTGGTGACGTGGTTCAAGGAATCGTGAATAGAGTAGAAGGTCAAGCACTAGGCCAACAAAGAAAACAAAAATATTTTTCTAATACTTTTTATGAAAAATTTTAAAGCAATACTTTTTAACTTTGCATTAAGATAATGGTAATGATCATTTGTGACTTTTTCCTTTTTGCCGTAAATTCAAATAAACGCAATATCTCACTTCTTATTTTATACATTAAAACTCATTTTCTTTCTATTTTATCTACCACAATGTGAATTATGCTTGTCTTTTAAATTTTCCTTTTCCTTTAGAATTCAAGGCACCGTAGACATCCAAGATCTGGTGTTACTTCTCATTTTAAACACTTGTTCCACCTAGCATGAAGTTAACTAACTAAAGAAATTATAACATGTCTCTGCCAAAGTGTATAGCCTTTTCAAAATTGTTAAAATAGCCGAGGATAATGGCCATAATGATGTTTATTATAATAAATCAATATCAATTTCATCTCTTTTCATCCTCAATTTCCTTTTTAAAATTACTTTTGATCAATGGAAATGAGAAATACATTTGAAATTAAAGTAGATTGCAATTGGAAAAATACTGAGCATGAAAGACTCATAAAAAAATATATTAACCAAATTAGGTTTAAAGGCTTACACAAATATAGAAGAAAACTTTCGCATAAGAAATGTCAAGGAATTTAATTCGATCAAGAAACCTACATATTTACAAATCTTGTCAAAGTATCAATAGTATCAAAGATACATTTTTGATATTTTTGCTCTTCTTTTGAGAAACAAACTATTTACATTAAATTTATATAGTCTCTACAAATTTATAATATAAACCCACTTTTACTTAAATTTCTATACAAATCATTATCTAAGATAATCACAAAATTCAAAATTCTAATATTGTGAAGGAAAATATATTTTTACTTCTAAAGAATTGAGTTCCAAACATTTTAAAATAAAAATATCAAAACTTCCAAACATTAATCCAATATTATCCCAGGAATTCCAACAAAATACTGAAGCACGAGTAAGAAAATTATAGAAATAACTATGCACATTTCTAGAAAATGTTCTTATCTGAAAAAAATATTTTTGTAAAATATTCTAGTGTCTGATAATATGTCAATTTCATATTAAATAGAAGCATCATCTACAAATTTTATAGTGGAAAGACTCAAGAGAGATTTGTGTTTCTGATGAATAAAGTCAAGCTATGAATACCAATTTATTAACAGCTCCCACATTGACAATACAAGGATCTGATTAATAATTTCCAAAACTCACAACATTCTATGGGTATATGAAAACTCTTTCTCATTTTTGGTATAGTTCAACAAGTATTATTTGGAGACAACTGAACTACATTTTCTGATGCAACATGTTCGAAAGATAAAAATAAATTAGCTTGGCTTGTAAGAGGCATACTATCTTTATAATGGAACATGATTGATTGAGTTTTCGTCATAGGAGTCATCCAAAAAATCTTGTGTATCATAATGTGACATAATAAATGGGGATCAAAGGTAGGAGATCTTATTTCCTACATTACATTTGAAAGGAAGATGGCCTAATAGGCTTAAAAGATCTCAAGCACTAAATGAGTGGAGTAATCTTTCACTAAATGAAAATAATATGGATGGGAATGGATAATAGGGAGATGTGAGATCTAGGATGATATGAAGAAAAAGATTAACTTCCTATGGAATTAGACAGAGAGAAACCTAACAAACCAATTTTAACAAAAAAAATAAAAAAATTACAAACTAATAACTGCAACTAACCTATAAATCCTCTTTGAAGTTATTTTAGAGGTACTACATTTACTAGGTTGGCTAGGTTGACGTTTTTGTGCAATTATGACTATTTTGAGTTGAATATTATAGTCAAGGCCCTAAAAATGCCAAATATGACATTGACACTGTTACCATCTCAATTTAAGATGAGAAACCAAAATGAAAAGTGAAGTTGGTGAGCTTTCGTAAGAAATAGAAAAGGGATTTATTCAATAGAAATTATTGGTTTTGTAGAAATTTAGTATGTAGCACCCTTCCAATTGTGGAAAGTTGCCTCCAAAAGCTTGAACTCTTTCCAAGGAGGAGCATCGGGAAGATGCCATAAGTAGAATAATGATAACATAAAAAATAAAAACCAAGAAAAATAACACAAAATAAAAAATAATCTCAAACTGCTCATGATTACTTGAATGAAGAATTGTACAATGATTACACTCTAGAAATAATGAAGCGAAGATACAATAGTTTATATGAAAATTCACTTATACAATACTAAACATCCTATCACTTGATTGACTTTTTCAATCATATGGGGAAGAGACGTGTTAAAGGATACCATAATTAGAATTGAATAGGAGAGATGATTTTAGTAGATTTTGTTATGTTTGTACTTGTAAAGGAGGCTCAATTATTCTATTTGTAAGGAAACTTGCAGCCATACAATGATTATTTTTACATAACCCACAAGATAAATGAATTGAATAAGTGTTAAAAATCTACATGCAAGATAATAAAAAGCATACCCAAAAAAATGTAACACATAATATACTCTAGGAGAACCTTCAAGAGGTAAATACCCAACCTCCAAAACTAATTTCTTTTAAGGTGAAAAAGTTAAGTTACAGGTAGCATTTATATATGTTGGTGGTATTATATTTGGACGTGATGATATTATTTGCAAGAAGTTTGTTGAAGAAATGTAGAAATAACTTCAAATGTCTATATGTCACCCTGAGCCTAATTTTTCTACTTTAGATCACATTAAGTGTATATGCCTTCAAAGAAAATTAGAGTCGAGTCCCTCTTTCGTGCATTGTATCTTCCCTTTAAAAATTTTGTGCTAAGTTTCGTCTAAGTAATAAGATCAAGTCATTGAATTCTTTGAACCTTTGAACTAATTAAACTTTTTTCAAGGCTCAATGTGTTCATTCTTTTCGAGGAATGCAAAGGTTGGTCAATAAGGAGAGATTTATTCTTTAGAAAAAGTGACCGGAAGAAGGGAATATTTTGGCGGCATATCTTAAAATTTAAATTTTTAGTTTCTTTGAAAGGAGTAGCAAAGATGAAATTAAAATCCCGTATTTTGAAAAGAGGGGTAATTAAAATTTATATCAAATATAAAATCCCACAAATTGAATTGGCACGAATGGAAGATTAAGCTATTAGTTGAGATATTTTTCATTTTGGGAGATGATTTAAAGGTAACCTAATATTTCAAGAAATTCAAAAAAATGCAAGGAGGAAGCGGTCCATGAGGTAATTAAGGTTTTGTCAAATTTGAAGTTGTAGAAGATTAATATTCAAATAGGCGAGTTCTATACTATTCATTCCTACAGTTTATAGTTCAGAGTTATAGCTTGTCTTAAATTTCTAAATTTTACTAAGCTAGTCTAAGAATTATTACCATGAGAATGATATTTCAAATTTTTTAGCATGATTCCAGTGATGATTTCTCTTCCCTTGAGTGTGGAGACTCGTGTCTGGATCAATATGATTTGGATAATTTTGTAGGAGGGACCAGATATCCTGCTGGGTCTTTTATTATGAAATTAATTATAGAATGTGGCATAGTTGAAGCCACAACATTTCCCTCAGCTGGATTATACACTGAGCTTGTCAATGAATGCATGAATACATACGACCCAAAAGATAGGTGTATAAGAAAAGTAGATGGGTATGTTTTTCTACCTATTAATAGAGAAACCATCATAGCTGTCATGAGAATTTTAATAAAAGAGAACTGTTCTGGTTTTACCATAGTATTATCTGTGTCTCGCTTCTCTGAGAAGAAACAAGAATACAAAAGTGTCACTACAAGAAATTGGTTAATTAAATTTTAGAAAGGAGGGTCAAGACTACCCAGACCAATTATGAGGGATCATATGAACCCTCATGTAAGAATTTTGATGGTTTTGTTACACAAAGTTAAGGGTTCCCAACTAGTCTTTTACTTTCAAGATTGGATGTATTTCTTTATTCAAGTCATTCTCGAAGGTACCCAATTTCTGGATTGGGGAGAGATAATTAATGAATAAATGCATGATAAATTGAATAATGGTGATTCTAGGCATCAGGGATTTGACATGACCTCATATTTATATTAGGGTAGACAGATTTGAAGGTGAACCCGTTAGATTACTCAGGTATGCTCCAGACTATTTTTTATTGGTTGTAGTGCACAAACTTCTTTCTCATGTAAGTAAGATGTATTGATCCAAGAAGGAGCCACGTATCTCTTTTCCAATAGAATTCAGATTGTGCAAATGCAATTCTATTCTAGGTGCTCTTAATCTGGAATTAGACTTGATGAAATTCACTTTTAAGTTTTCTAAAGAAAGAGTAAACTTTGACAATAGAGGTTTTTGTAAAGAGCACCTAGACTTAAGAGAAGATTAATGGCCTCTCCCATGTATGGAACAAATGGGCTTTAAGATGGACATAAGAGGAATCAAAGAAGATGAGATTTCTTTGATAGATCATATTTATGACCAGATTGAGTTATTGCCAATTCTATAAGTTGATTGGTTAGGGCTAGAGAAAGAAAATGTGGAAATGAGGACATTTCCTGTGATACAAAGAATTGAAAATTGGTTAAAGGAACATAGGGATTTCCAAGCTCAAGAGAGAGAAAATAAAGTTGTGAAGGATCCTAAAGAGCGCAAACCTCATTTTTATTTTTCTGACCAAAGTGTTCAAATTTGTGATGCAGGAAAATCCAAAGTTAAGAGAAAGAAACCTTCCAACAGTAAAAAGTCTAAAAGTACCCTAGTGCTTACTTCCCCTATTCAGATAACTAGATTCAAGTCTAAGGCAAAGGAAAATAATGGAAACATTGAAGAAATAATTATTGATGTGGATTTGGACGATGAGGGTGAAAAGAAGATGGCTAATCAAGATATTATTTTTTTCTAAAATGGATATGGAATTTTAGACTGAGGTAACCTCTAACCTCGATGATACAATTGATTTTATAGAATCATTGGATATGGCCAATCAAACTCCCACCTAGCATTCTTCTTACAAAGCTACACCCAACACTACTCCTAAGTGGCTGGGAGTTACAGTGAGTAAGAAAATCTATATTGTTCCAGTTACTATGCTGCTAGATTACATGGTTAGTAAATTCTTGGGGAAGACCCCCAAATCGAAGAAATTGAAAGTCACTTCAAGGATTAAAGTGGATCATAAAACATGGAACTAGTTTGAAGAAATAGCTAAACCAGTCACCAAAGATGAAGCTCAAGAGCCCACTATTTCTGATTTTGATGTGACAAAGGTAGATCTTAGGGCGGCAACTACAGAAATGGATAATTATTATTTCAAAGTTCCTGTGGAGGAGATGTTAAGTACGTTGTGGAAAGAAGGTAAAGATAAAAAGGAGCTAACATAGATGCTAAAAGTAATTATCAAATACATCAATGTTATTCATGGTTCAAGCCCATAGCTAGTTTCTCAAGAGTCAGCATCCTTTGATCCAAAGTTCCCATCCAACCAAAAATTCCTCAATCAAATTCATCGAGGAAATATGGTAGTAGGAGAATTTGATGAATGACTGGAAATTATAATCTAACAGGGAAAGAAGTAAGAAATGAAATGGGCCAGTAGAGCACTCCAGATGAATGAAATGCAAAAATATGGAGTTGCTAAATTTCTATCAAAGGTCCCCTTGAAAAATATTAATGTGGATGTTGTGCTCAAGACATTGAAAGAAGAAATGGAAGAATTGAAGGAAGTGAAAGTTGTGGGGGTATAAGATTTCTCAAAGGTGGCACAAGAAGATGCCTTTCTTTACATGTGTTCAAGCCATCTTCTAGCGTGAGTGGCAAAGATCATAGAGATAAAGAGGGAAAAAGAAGTGTCAAGACAATAGATAGCCCACATAAATATTTTGAATGTTCAGGAAATTCATGAATTCGTTAATGCTTACAAGGAATGGAAGGTGACCCTTACCACTCAAGTTCAGCAAGCTCAATCCACCAGATCGGGAACAATAGCACATTCGTAGCCACATTGCCACATTTTTTTGTTTAATTACATAAATATTTAGTGATCTTTGTTGGTAGTTATTTTTTGTAGCTCCTAAGTTTAGTTTTTGATTGCAGGCAAAATAGGTTTTAAATGGGGACCTGAAACCCCTTACATGCTAGAAACAGAGATAAAACATTGAGGCACCCCAAAAAGAGACAGGACTAGAAACCAGTTCGCAGAAAAGCTAACAATAAAAAAAAAATAGGAAAGAAGCCAAAAGCCAGAAAACCCGCAAAAAAGACCAACCACCAAACCCAGAAACCAGAGCTCTAGACCAGCTCCTTCCAAGCCTCAGCAGCTTCCTACTTCACTTCAGATATCTTCTTTATCGTAGCATTGAACTCTGAGAGTTCCTAGATTCTGTCATGAATTTTCTTCTTTCGAGCTGATCTCGTGCATTTTTCAGGGTCGTCATCTTTGAGGTTCTCAGTAATGTCCTCTGGTTTGTTACTTGGCAACCCAGTATCCAGCTTAGCCTTAATGGTCAGGAAAAAATCCATGGCCGAACCCATAATGTTGTTGTAATCAAGAATATGTTTTCTCATAGTTTTCTCCATGGTATCCATTCCGGCATGTAACTGCTGGGCATTATTGTCATTATCATTAGTCACATTGTCCTCCTTGGTGTTAGGGCCAGACTCCATCTAATTCTATAGAGTATCCACCTTAGCACCAATGGATCGATACTTCAGGTGAAGGTTCTTGATCTCTTGGAACACCCATTTCATTAACCGAAAGGAGTATATAGAGGTAGCTTTTCCAATTTGGAGAACCCCAAAAGGAGGGTCAATCTTATCATCCATGTCATCCTTAAGCAGTTGAACATTTCTTTCTTGCAGGTCCACAGTCTTGATAAAAGGAATGTTTTGAGAGTTACCAGGGACATTATCTGTCTCCTTCTCAGGTGAGGCCGACTCCTTGACAGGGGAAATGTTCTTCACCTCTGTAGTTTCCTTCTGAGTATCTTCATCACAACCCATAACCACTTCAAGCTTCGGCGAGATTGGAACATCATGGTCTTCAGAACTATCATACTCAACCAAAATAGGCACCTTATAACCTTCCTCATCCTCCTTCTTGTCCTCTCTATTTTTCCTGCAATTCAAATTTTTGTCTTTGTCCATAGAACCCATCACTTCCTCATCCGTGTTATCATTCTCCTCTGAAACAGAGTTCAAAACCAAGGAAGCATAGTAACTATCTTCCTCTATAGAATCAGCCATATTATCATAGCCTTCCACACTATCTGCAGAGGTATCCATATCCATGGTAGTCTCCTTCTCCTTCTTAAGGTTTCTTCCTATAGAACTCTTGTCTTTCTCATTCCCATCCCTAATTCCTTTTTTTCCCAAACCAGATTTGGATGGGGTTGGGGCAGAGCTATCCCTAGCCCTCTTTTTGATATGTTCTAAAATTAAAAGGATCAACCCTTCATGTAGAATGGGTTTCTTCTCCTTTTTCTTATACTGGACAATGCTAGAGTGGAGAGATTTTAAAATAAAGAAAGGCAAAGAGACCCTAATTTTATGCCAAAAATGATAGAGCAGAACAAAGTGGTGAGAATGGGCTCTTTTGAACCTACCATCTAGTGTAACATACTCCATGATCGCCACCATAATAGTAGCCCAAATATCTTTGAATGAATCCACATCATAGCATCCCCCAGACTCTTTAACAAGGATTTTTTTCTCCTCCTTACTCTTGGGAAAGCGCCGAATTGCCTTTCGAGAAACCTTGCTATTCCGGAAGAACTTTATGCCCTTCGTGCTAAGCCTAGTGATCTCAGCTATGAAATCCTCCATGATATTAACAGTAATTCCCACTATGGTCACCGCGCCATTTTTCCAGGATTCCACAAACAATTTAGTAACACTGTCTTTAGCGCCATGCAATCTTTCCATGTAAGTAGCAAGACCACCCTTCTCAAGGATTTCCCAAGCTTCCAGAATTTTTTTCCATTATACGTAGTCCTTCGGCTCTTTGCGGTTAATCCCTCCTCCCATGATCACACTGTTTTCAGAAAAAGAAGGAAATGCAGAGAGAATACAGTAATTCCAAAAAATGGAAACTTTGAAGTTAACAAGGGTTAACTCGTGTCTATAATTAGTGTTCTTGAGAAAGACACCACTTTCCATCCTCATTTCCCTCTAATTTTTTAAAATGTGTCTAATCATCATAGCTTCTCAAGGTGTTCCCAATCTACCCTCATGCTTTGGGATCTGTCAAAGGCCAACTTGGCTTTGATATTGACGGTCAGATTTGTATAATCATGCCAAATCATGATTTCCCTGGCATTAACCACAAAGTTGGCCAGCTCATCAACAGTACCATTTTCCTCCCTATAGGCGTGAGAAATTATGACTTGATTAAAGGAATTAGTTATGATTCTGGCCTCCTCGATGATTTCCTTGATTGTCCATGATGGCTTAGTCTTGTCACTAATAATTTTAAGATATTGAGTGAATCACCCTCGATCCACACCTTCTATGCCATGTGTTTTTTGACAAGTTTTAGCATCTAAAGAAGGGCCATAGCCTTTTCCATGTGGCTGGTTTGAACCCCAATAGGTAAGGCCACCGCAGCCATGCAATTATCCATGTCATCATGGATGAGACCACCACAACTAGCTGGGCCTGGGTTACCCTTGGCAGTGCCATCGAAATTAAGTTTTATCCATCCAGGCGGAGGGGAAAGCCAGATGGCATTCTCCCTAGGATGATGTTTATGGATAATATTTGTCAAATCCATATCACCAGCTTTATAATCCAACATTCTTCCAGATGAAACCTTGAAGTTTTCCTTTATACTTCTTTTTATCTTCTCAGCAACCACTTTTGGAGGAAGTTCAATGTTTCTGAAGACTCTGTCATTGCGTTCTCTCAATAAACACCATATAACATGAGGAGGAATGATATTCCACAGATGTTGATCAATGGGGGAAAACACTTTTCGCTATTGAATATAAAAGCTTTCCATTTTATTGGGGAAAACCCAATTGATATCCCAACATTGTAATAATTCATTCCAAACCTCCCAAGCATAACTACAATCATCTTTTTTACATAGAAAGCACCTGTTAGTCAACACCATTCCCCTTTTCTAGAGGTTATCAATGGTGAGAATTTTGTTCTGCAAAGCCAACCATAAAAAGATATTAATTTTAGGAATTAAAGAATTGTCCCACACCTGAGCCCAAAAGGGGAGAGGGTTTGGTTTCTTTAATAACAGCTCTGAGTAGGAGGCCACTGTAAAGGTTCCAGAAGGAAGAATCCCCCAAAGGAGCATGTCTTCACTAGAACTCTTAACCTTCCAAATCATAAGATCCAACATTAAGGGTTTTAACAACTCATCATAAGTGGACAAATCAATCCATGAACCATTCCTCCAATAGTTCCTGACCATTGCTCCATGTCTCTGAATACACTGATTGATGAAAGGTTGAAAAGTAGTAACAAAGTTTAGAGGATAATCTTTCATCTAGCAGTCATCCCAGAAATGAATTTTTCTGCCATTGCCTAAAAACCACCTAGCCCCCTTAAAAGCCACATACTTCACATTCTGAAAACTATTCTAGATAAAAGATCCTTGCACTTTCAGATCAGTTTTCCAGAATTTAGAAATGTGGGAGAAGGAGAAGAGGTATTTTTTATGAATAATATCATTCCATTCTCTTCTAACACCAAAAATTCTCCAAATCTGTTTGGCCAGCAGGGCCAAGTTGGTAGCTTTTATAGGGCGTAATCCCAACCCTCCCCATTTTTTGGGAGTGTGAACCTTATCCCAAGAAACTAAAGCTAATCTCTTTTTCTCCTCCACACCTAACCATAAGAAATTTCTGTGAATTTTCTCAATGATATCTGCAAATTTACCAGGGATCTTGAAAAGACTGAGAGCATAGACAAGGAGGCTCTGTAAATATGCCTTGAGAAGTTGAAGTTTACCAGCTTGACTCAAGATGACTCCTTTCCAACTAGCCAGCTTCCTGTTAAATCTATCAACAATACCTCCCTAGAAAGAATCTGGAGGTTTAAGACCAAGAGGGAGACCAAGATAGGTTGCAGGAACGGACTCAATTCTGCACCCAATAATTCTAGAAATTCTATGCTACCTCTCCTTAGGAGTATTAATAAAATATAAGGGGCTCTTATCCCAGTTGATGTATTAGCCCGAGCCAAGGGAATAGGTGGAAAGAGAAGTTTTGATAGTCCCGGCTTCCTGAATAGATGAGAAACCCATGAGGATAGTGTCATCCACAAACTATTCATGCGAGTAGGGTCTGGAAGTCGAGGAAGGGGAGAGACCCTTAAAATACCCATTATCAGCAAGCTTCTGAAAGAGGCACCCCAAACATTCAGCTAAGATAGAGAAAAGGATTGGAGAAAGAGGATCACCTTGCCTTAAACCCCTGGTAGGTTTGAAAAACCTCGAAGGAGAACCATTGATGAGGATGGCAGTAGTAGAAGTACTAATGAGCTGATAAATCAGTTGAATGAAAATTTCACCAAAACCAAAGGATCTAAGAACTCTGATTAGCAAATCCCAGTCCACCCAGTCATAGGCCTTCGAAAGATCCAACTTAAGAAAGAAACCAGAATTAAGAGAGATCTGTGTAGAGTGGATAACCTCATGAACCTTTGAAATAGAATCAAGAATCTACCTACCAGGCACAAAGCCACTTTGTTGAGGGGAAATAATCTAGGGTAGAAGAGACAACAAATGAGAGGTAAGAACTTTAGAAATGATTTTGTACATAGAATTGCAAAGGCTGATAAGACAGAAAGCATCCACCAAATCAACACCAGGCTTCTTTGGGATCAAGGCCAAGAAGGTCGCATTGATTTCTTTAAGCAGAGATTTTGAGCCAAAGAATTCTTTCACTGCATTACAGATGTCCATTTCAAAAATATGCCAAAAATTCTGGAAAAAAAACATAGGAAACCCTTCTGGGCCAGGGGATTTGCAACCTTCAAAAGAGAAAACCGCTGCCTTTATTTCAACTTGAGAGGGAATAGCCACAAGAGCATGATTAGTAGCATCATTGATAATGGAAGGAATGTTATCGAGAAGAGCATTTTAATTCTCCATGTCAAGACTAGGATCTTTGGAAAGTAAGGAAGAGAAGAAAGTAACCATAGCCTCAGAAATTTCTTTATCAATGGTAACTTCCTTATCCCCCACTTTGAGATTTGAAATTATATTAGAGGCTCTATGTTAGAGGAAGATAAATGGAAGAATCTAGTATTCTTACCTCCAGCTTTGAGCCAAATAGATCTAGATCTCTACCTCCAATAATCTTCTTCTTTGGAGATAATATTATGAGTCTTAGCCAGGATGCTTTCTTCCTCATCCCTAAGTTCCACCATAAGACCCATTTGTTGAATAGTTTCCTGAATAATATCCAGATCTTTTTTGAGCTGACTTTTGGCCTTAAAAATATCACCAAAAATAGTTTTGCTCCAAGTCTTAACATTTTGTTTTACACTAAGAAGTTTCTTAACTACTCTAAACATAGCAGTACCATGGATTTTAACCTTCCACTAGTCTTTAATATTATGTTCCATCTCCGGATGGTCCACCCACATTTTTTCAAACCTGAAGGGTGGGCGACCCTGTTTAGTAATTGGATCAGCATTGAAGCAAATGGGGAAGTGATCCGATCCAATCTTTGAGAGAGAAGATAGCGTACAACCAAAATTTTTAAGCCTGCATCTACTAATTAGAGCCTGATCTAATCTAACTTGAATGAGGTCTAATCTAGTAGCTCCTAAGTTTAGTTACTATGAACTCAAGTTAATGGATCTCAAGAATTAAATTTTTGTTATGTAAAAGAGTATATATATGCGGCCATAAGATCAACAAATGGTTAACAATTTTTTCCAATAGACAATAACAATAATTATTTGGTGATGTTTTTTGAAGATACTTTTGATATTTGAATGAAAAGCTAGACAGTATTCCAAGGATTTCTGATCTGTGTATTTGAACGATTGAAATGAGAATTTTGTAGGAGTTCTTTTTGAATGATTGGAATTTACGTTTCTTTGGACTGCATCTATGTACATGTCTTGTGGTTATTTAATGGTCTATTAAAAAATATTAAATGCATTTGATTTACCATACATAGAATTTGTAAATTTCATGAGAAAAATATTTAGATAAAGCCACAATTTCATATTCATTACATGCTGATGGAATGGATATTCATTAATTTATGGTTAAAATTATAAGTGTAAACATCTTTTGGTATACTTTATAGTTTTAGAGTTTGGAATTGCATGGTGTTGTCTGTTGGTATTTGTTGACTGTTGTGCTTATAGGTGTTGTTTGTTGGTATCTGTTTTTGATAATGTGATCATATATTGATCTTATACTTAGTTTCTTTATTCCTTTCTAGCCAAAATCTTACCTACGTCTTTTAATTGGAAGAATCCAAATTTATCTAAATGAGGGAGCTATGGCTCTAGTATAAAATTTAGAGGGAAATCACTAATTCAATTACCCATTTTTTTCTTAACCTATTTGGTCTCATTATTGGGTTGTAGAGCTTTGCTTTAGGAAATCTTTTGGAAAATACGATGTTAATCAATTTAAAGTTATTTGTCACTTTAATGCATTTGAATGGTCTACCTATCTGAAAAATCAAAGAGAAATTTGGCTTGGGCATCAAATACATAGCTCTTCTTATATTTGTGTAATCATTAGTTCTACCATTGTTAGCCATGAGAATATGTACTCCTAATGATTGCAATTTTTTGAAAGACGGAAAAAGGTTGGCCTTGTTTCACTTCAATTTTTTTTTACTTTTATCTTCATTCTATACCTCCTTGGAGAGTCTTTCCTTGCCACACCTATAAATGGAAATATAATTTAGCGCTAAATATTGTAACAAAATTAGTAAACAAACTTAGATATTCAGAACTAATATGGATACCCAACTACTTGATTGGATGCATCAAATTTAAACCAACTAATTGCCTCTTTTTTCATGCATTGAAAATCTAAAGCATATATTTTGGCATTTCCCCTTGACTGAATACAATTGAAAGTCATCTTTAAAAAAAATTCTACATTTTCAGCATAAGTTGAATTGGAAATAGGCTCTTCTTGATCTTGGTTTACATGATGATATCATTATTGATTTATCTAGAAAAATTATTTTAGGACATAATTAGAATTGCAGATGTTTTTTCTATGTTCTCAAATACATATTGTCAGGAAACTGATACTTTAATGCTTTACTCTAGCATATTTTTTCAGGTTGATTATTTATTTTCATAGTTTCTAAATTGTCAAGGAGAGGGTCAATACCTCACAAACATGTATATTGTGCAACTACTCATGGCTTGGTGTTTGGAACTTGACACAAAAGTGGACACAACATGAGTTGTAATGGTATATGTTAGTGAGGAATGGAAGGGTGGTATGGAAGAAGATTAGGTCCAAATTGGTGATGTGGACTCTCTCATTCATCTGTTTCTAAGTTGGAACCATCATGGCATTATATATATTTGTAGTTCAATAGAAAGCATTTCCTTTAGCAGCATTAAAGAAATACCTAAGGATCAAAGAGGCTCGATCTCGCAGGTGTGAGTTAACTCTAATGTAAGAAGGCCAAAAGAGACTGTGTGGTCGACCACTAGGAAGCTAAAAATTCAAGAAGAGTGCAGGACCATCAAATTAGGCACAATAATGACATGGGCTAAAAGAAAATTTCTAGGTTTTATCTTTTTGGGTGGACCTCGGTCATGATATTTTTTTTTTTTTGAAAATCTTGTTCCCTAATTTATGTATTTGTCTTTGAGTTGTTGTATTTGCACAAAAGGGTGCTCATAGGGGTAGTTTTCTACATAATGGTTGGGTAGGTTGGCTATCTTTCAAATCAAGTGGTTGGGAGTTGTGGCTACTCTATATTTCTTTTTCATGGTTTTGCAGATGATTTATGGATTGTAATGAATTAATTGTGTTTATTAAGATTTAATAAATATCAAAAACTTGATTGATAAAAAAAATTGATGTTCTAATTATTATTTGTATTATTTTGATTAATAATATCTTTTAGTTTAAAAATATATCTTATATTATAATTTATAGTTATCAAGTTTAATTATTCGTAATTGTGTAGCTAGATTCGATCTACATGTATGTGATGTAACTTTATTTCACACAATGAATATTATGCTCTTTCCATTATTAGTGTTCATATGAGTGTTTTCTATTTTCTCAAAAATTTACCTTATTTTTAATACCTAGACTTATATCTAAAATAAAGTTATTTCTCTTTGAGCTATCATAATACATTTATATATGTATGTGGAAAATATAAGCATAGATTTTTTTTTAGAAAACTTGTCCCAGACATCTATGCAGTTTGAATATTCAGAGTTTTTAATGTTGTTCTTTTGATATCTCTTGCAATTCTATTGGTGCTTTGTTAAACTTAACTTACTCAGACTCTTACCCAACTTATAGAACACCAATCGGTCTCTTACAATTCATTTTGAACCAATCTAACTATTATTTTCTTAACCATTTTTCCAAATTTATCATATGTAGGTGAGTTCCATTCTAAGGTTAATTCCCCACACTTTTCCTTGCAGTACACTTTAAATGTATTTTCCTTGTTTTATTGAACTTTAAAATAAACATCAAATCTCAACATTGGTTCTTGAACAATTTTCGTACCCAATGTTATAAATGACACCCCACTTTAAACAAATTTAAGCTTCAATATTGTGAAAGTCAAGTTTAAATGAAACAAATACATGTTAATTTAAACTTTAACACATTCCTTATCATCTTTTAAATATTCTCGCTCCTAGCTAAGTGTGACTTATAAGGTGACTTCCCAAAAACTCACTCTACACTAACTCTGCAATAATTTTTCCATGTCGAACTTTTCTATTATTGATCTACTTGTATCTTCATTTCAAAATTGAGAGGGGAAGTGGCTTTTATTATACTAAATATCTGAAAAATTTTAGAAATCTTTATTTCAATAATGTCAGACACTTCTCTACTTCCTATATAAGCAGTAGGAAACCCGCTATAGTTTTATAATTATTTTGCGAACTATTCAAATACCTTTCAATTTACATCTTAACCATTTGTTCTTTACTTTGTAAACTAATTTCATCTACTTTTTGAAAAGACCATACATAATAATATTTTTTCACTTCCATGTATTAAAAACTCATACTGATATTAATTGATCATAAATATGTTTTTCCCTTCAGTAAACATTAGTTATTTTTTTAATTAAATAAAACTTACAAATGTACATTTGAAAATATACAATATAGTGACCCTTACAAAACCAAAAAAATTATAGTTGTAAATACAGTATCCACTTCCCTACAATTGCACATGCCATTCCATGATCGGGAAGCTTAAAAATCTATATATAACACCCTGTGTCTCTAAGCGTTGATATATAAGTTAATATATTAGAAATAACAATTTGATCTGTGTGTATAAGATACATTAGTTTAAAATGTACAATATTTTATAATAAAAATAATATGTTTTAAACACTTTTAAACTACATTCTTGAAGATCTTTTTTACACTAAAACCCTCAAAAGTATTAATTAGCTACCATTGTTCAATTAATCTCTTTGAACAAAATCATTTCACCTTGGTAAAAATATTTACCCATTGCACTTGCCCTTATTTTAATTTATTTGTTCTTTTATTTTATCTATATCTTTTATAAATTTCATTTTGTCATTTTATCTATGAAATGATTTCAATTTGGATTGTATTGGATTGTATTTATGCACAAAATAATAATTAGCATAAAGGCCAACTGTTGGCAATATCTATGAAGATCAATAATTATAAAATGATACAATATCTATGAAGATCAATAATTATAAAATGATTAATTGTTTCTATATATTATGTAATTGTAATAAAAAAAGAATGGCAAATCAATGCTAATATTGGTAGAAAATCATTTTTAAAAATATTTCAAAACTGGAATTATACTCTATGATTTATGATTTCTAATCTAAAAGAGGACAACTGTATATTAATATTTTATTTACATTATGAATTTAAACAATATACAATCACCTTAATTTTTTTTGTTTCAAAATTATTCAACAAAAACTATAAATTTGAACAAAATAAAATTATATTAATTTGAAGTTATTTAAAGTTATGAAGTCCTCCAATGCTTATAAATTTTATGAATAACATAGATTTGAGAATTTCTATCTCAATTTGATACTCCTTTTCCACTCGGCTAACATGTAATCAAATTTTGATTTTTCTGATAAGACCTAAACATCTCTTTAGCAAAATATGACCAATTTTGAAAGAATCTACAACGGCCATTGAATTAGATTTAGAGTATTTGCAAAAGGCATTCTGTGCACAAACATCCTATTGATAATAGGGAAAGGAATTTACCGTTTGTTGATTAAATCTCTCAGCATTGTGTAAATCCTCTGAGCAGCTCAAATGCCAGGAAGATTCAGAAGTAGGATAAGGATGGGTATCTGCAGTGGAGCAATCCCAGCAGGGTTTACACCCATATGATTAATCAAAAAAAAGAATTGATTGAAACTTAAAAAATAATCAACTGTAATTTACAGTTGTAAATTTTAGGGTTCTGCTCCACAGTTAGATCAGGGAATTAAATTTGATATATGTAGAGAAACAAGTTCAAAGATGGCATGTAAATTTTAGGGTTTTGCTACACCGCTAGATCAGGGAAATAAATTTGATATTTGTAGAGAAACAATTTCAGAGATGGCATGTAACGGGGAGTTTTGTGCTTCTCGACTGCAAGTATAGTATCATGAGTTGTCTTTAAGCATACTACAGATCAAAAATACAATTCAATTCACGCTTTTAAATACCTTAATGGCTTACATGACATATATTAATTAATGAACAGATGACAAAATAATAATAGATACCCAGAAATGCACTCCAGAGCTGTGATTTATACAAAACTTTCCTAGCAAAAAACTTTGAGTTAAAAGACATGCATTTCCTTCTTTTAAATAGTTTGGATGATGGTGGTTTCTCTATGGCAGTGAGGAGAGGTGCTATTAAATCTCACTTTATTTTCTCAGAATTCAACACGACCAGCATATCCAACACTTTTTTTTTTCCCCTCGCGACTGATATTATTTCAAGAGCATTTTTTCCCAAAGAGAAACCGAAGGAGCGTGAGACGGTTACCTATTTCCAGCTGCATGAGACATAAAGAGAATAATTTACAATAATTCTTGGAAAATGAAAATGACAGTGGGCAGAAGAACAGATTTAGTTGTTGCAAACTTTTTCACAGCATCGGAATCAGTGTGAGACAAATTTTCGATCAAGGGTTTCTCCCCAAGAGAAAACCTATCAACTAATAACACCCTGTCTCTCTAAGCGTTGATACAATGCATTACAAAAATAATGAAAAAAGGTCTACTTGTAGAAAAAATATTGGAACATTACTCAATATAAATACCACATTCTTGTCTCTAATCTAACTAGTCATTCCATTCCATTATAATACCCCCAGCTACTTCTATGTGTTTTTGCAACTACAACTGACACCCTCTTTGTTCTATACTCCTCTTGCCTCCCTTTTTGGGCACTCCTACACTCCACTTGCTCCCAGTCTACAAGCGGAACATTCTGCATATGCAGTTAGCCTTTAATTCCATTAAGTTCAATCTAGGTTGCAGCTATCCTAACCTCCTTATCCTTATATTTGTTGACATTCCAGAGGAAAATGGGTTTTATTAGAGGATTAAATTTGGTAACATACAACCAAACACCTCTCAGAACAAAAAATCCCTCTGACGATATTGAATTCAACATTAGATACTCAAAATCCACACACCACTTTTCCTTTACACATTCTTTCATTATCTAGGGATCCTACTCCTTTGTACCCCGTTCTAGGCACAATGCAAGGAACAAGGAAGTGATATATGCATTTGTCTAATATATATCTTCCCCTTGCAAGAATCCTTTCCGAGAGACTATCAACACTTTGTGTAGCAAATAATAATTTCTAAGATTGAAAATATTCTTCAAACAATTGTCCGATACACTTCCCAAAATTGCTACCAGTGGCTTATGTTCATCAACCAGTTAAAATAGTGTTATAGAAAACTTTCATGAATCTTAATATACCATGCACTAGGAGCCTATTTGAGACCATATAGGTACCTAAATTATTCTTTACCAATTTCAATCTATTCCTCTAGTTGCTTCATAGAAGCCTTCTCCTTAAGCTCTCCATTAATGAATGCACTTTTTACATCTATTTGATATAGTTTCCATCCAAACTGGGTAGCTAAAGCAAAAATCATTCTACAAGTTCTATTTTTTATTATGGGAGTGAATGTATCCTCACATTCTATCTCTTCTTTCTAGGGAAAACCCTTAGCTAAGAGTCTACCCTTTTATTTATCTATTTTACCATCTAATTTATACTTGGTATTAAATGTCTATTTACACCCAATTTATTTCTTATCAGGTAGTAGATCAACAAGTTCCCAAGTATTATTTTTCAATAGAAACTAATACTTTGCATCTATATCTTCATTCCAAAGTTTTCATTCTAGTTCTTCTTAAAAATTAGATGGTTCAAAGTTACCAATAGTTGAACTCGTTAACACTAGATTTACCTTATTATGAGCTATGTTTCAAGTCCTCGGACTTAAAGTTGAAGTGTCCAAAACTTTGTCTAGATTTCCATCAAAGTTTTTTCGATTCTTTTGCTCTTCTTTTGAAAAAAACAAACTACTACTTTAACTTAATAAAGTCTCTACAAATTCAAAAGATGGATCCAATGACACTTAAATATCCTCACAAACCATCATTTTAGATTATCACAAAATTCAAAATTCTAAAATTGTGAAAGACAGTGCCCCAGAGAGCATAAACTAATAGATATATATTTCTAGATGGGAAAATAAATAATGACAGAAACAGTAGGAGAACTAAGATGTA
>MU223156.1:42600-56987 GCA_018584345.1 Thuja plicata
AATATTCAATTAAAAATTAAGAAAAAATATTCTGACCAATCTTTGATGTGTTAGGTACCTTCCCCCAAAAGGATTTAGAAAAATTCATTTATTTACTCCAAAAAAGGGTGGCCGTACACATGCGGGGTATGGTCCTGAAACAAACATTTTGAAAAAGAGGTTTTTAAACATGCATACTAAATAAATTTTCTACTATGTGGGTATTTAAATAAATTACATATTTGAAAAATAGACTCTGATCACTACATTTTCTATTAGTGAATTTTTTTGATATTCAATCTCTAAGTGCCACAAATTTTGACATCAATTGACAGACAACTTGAAAATCAGGAAAAACACTTCCACTTTTTGGCCAAAAAGTGGACTCAACTTCTTGCTGGCACCCCTAAAACACCTATTCTAGTTCTGCCTCTATCAAAAACATAAATGATAGAACTACTCCAAAGGATTAAACCAGAGTAATTTCTACCATCAGTAGCATAAAAAGTATTAGCAATAAGCCTCACAGGGCTACACCAAAACATATAAAAACCAAAATTAACCCCAATCGCAAAACAGGGGATCGAAGGGTCAAGCCCAGCAAAAATTACCTAAACCATAGACAACAAAGTTAGTTCTTCCCTCCCAACTTTTTAGACAATAGGGTTCTCGCCCACTCCTCCTGAAGAAACAGGAACAGATCCTTGTTGTCCTCGCACGCTTCTAACCTGCCACCCACTA
The DNA here is from genome assembly GCA_018584345.1 of Thuja plicata. NCBI lineage: Eukaryota > Viridiplantae > Streptophyta > Pinopsida > Cupressales > Cupressaceae > Thuja > Thuja plicata. The sequence goes on from MU223156.1 coordinate 43,321, forward strand.
GCTTTTCTTGCATATTATAGAGGGTCGTAGCCGAAGCGTGCATGAAATTCAGTGAAAATTTATTGGTCCTCATGCAGTGGTTCATCAGGTCCTGCATATTCTTTTTAATCTCAACAATCTCCTTGTCGAGATTCACAAATTTTCTTTTAAGGGTGCCTATGAAATTGCATTTTTCCTCCATGTCCGAGGTATGGGGTTTATCCTGGGTGTCATGATGGGGGCTCTGGGGTGGGGTGGGGTTCTTGGGGGTATCAGTGGTTGCCTAGAGGTTGGGTAGGGGAGTATTACCAGTCGGGCTCATATAGCCTTCCGAGGAACCATTTCTGGAGTTAGTGGAGTGGGAGGCATTTCCAGACAGAGAGAGCTCTTTGGAGGCCATTTCCATCATTCTAATTTTGCATTGTTCCTTGGCTATTCTATTAGACCTCCGACGACCCAAACCACTTAGGTCCACCTCCAAATTAACCTGGGTTTCCATCATTTTCCATTTTTTGGGCTTGTAATCCGTCTCAGGTGTGCTGTCAACTCCTTTCCCTTCATTGTATTCCACAGAATCAAAAATATATGAATCCTCCTGGGCCTCCTTCTTATAGATGGGGTTCTTAATACTTTTTTTACGGGTTGTGCTCTTTTTCTTCGTCAGCACAGGCTCTTGGGTGATATTGATGGACTGGGAGGAGGAATTGGTGGTCTTTTCAACTTTTTCCGAGGGCTCTTCCTCAGGCATCATCTGGTTAATCAGAGGGGGTTGGGGTGCCAGGAAAATGGCCTTGTGAAACTTGTAGAGATAGAGGAGGAGGCCCTGGTGGAGGATAGCCCTATCTGGGTTTCTCTTAATATCAAGGACATTACTCTCTATAGAGTGCAGCAGGTAGAACGGTATAGAAAATAAATCCTTGTTCCTAATATGATTCAAGAAAGGTAAGTGGTAGTTGTAAAACACAGTGAAATTACCTTCAAGCGTGAAATACTTCATTATAATGAGATAGATTTTTGGCCAGAAGTCTGGTAGCTCCTCCCTTTAGAAACCCCCATGTTTTTTCATCGACAGCTCACCGTCTTTGAAAAATTGTTTTAGGCTGGTAGGGTCGGTAGTCCATCTTGTCTTTTTATATTTTCTCCCCACCGTAGAGAGCCCCTTCACCTCAGCAATGACCTCTTCATTGAGCTTGAAGTGGATTCCCCCAACTGAGACACTTCTATTGTTCTAGGAAGAGATGAACTGTTTGGATAATCTCTCATCATGTCCACCTTTCATTCTTTCCATGAACCCCAAATGCCAGTTTCTTTGCAATAATGGGTGACCAGTGGATCAGACATGAAGGCTTCATCAATATTATCAGGCTCAATTTAGAGAATATTACCCCCCATATCAGAGGTTTTCTCTTCAAGTGTCAGAATATCCTTGGAGTTTGAGAGCCGAGTGTTATTGCAGGCCATATAAAACCACTCATTTTCAAAAATCTATTTCGAATAAAGCTTAAACATAACTTTCCATTTTTGAGAATTTTGGAGAACGGACTCTGTACCGCCAAATCTAATGGATCTCCAGGTTTCATTAATAGTAATAATAGCATTAAAACCATCAATAGTGAAAAAAACCTTTTTAAACTGACAGCGATCACTCCACACGTTCAAAAGGTAATGATAAAACTTAATGGGAATTTGAGTTTTCCTTTTCATAAACACATAAATCACCTGAACACACCAGCATGTGATCGAGGAGATATTCGTAATGAATAAGCCAACCTGGCACATTTAAACTGTATTATTCATTTCTCCCATGATGAGTTGCTAAGTCATCGGAGGTAAGTCACCAATTAACATCCAACTATTTAGTTTGGTTTGTTTTAGGCCAATTGCTGCCATTGAGTCAGTAGCTGAGTTCCCTTTTCTATACGTATGACCTATCATCATGTGTTGGAAGCTATTGAGAAGCTCACAGATCTCCATAATGATAGGTCTAGCCTACCACCCCGCACCAGCGCCACTCTTGACTACCTTGATAATCACTTTGGAATCACCCTCGATTTCCAGCTGTCTAAAGTTCATCTGTTTCACAAATTTAATCCCCCAGAGAAGGGCAGTTCCTTCTGCCTGGGTTACAGTACAATTATTGATCGGTCCCCCATAAGCTAGCAGGAAAGTGCCATTGTGATCTCTCATTACTCCTCCCCCTCCATGCCCAATATTATTAATTGCCCCATCAAAGTTTAATTTTATCCTACCTTTGGACGGGGTGATCCATTTGGAAGCTTTTATGGCTACCTTTTTTGCATCATCAAAGCTGGAGAACCCATCCAGGAGGTTCCAACATTCAACAATCTTAACTTCCCAGGTAGCAGGTGGACTGTAGGGGATCTTCCATTTATCCATCCTGGCATTCTCACTCAGGAGCTTAGTTCCAATAAGGAGACAGGTTTCAGGTTGGATACCATTCTCCTTGAAAATCCTATTGTTTCTTTCCTTTCAAATGGTCCAGCATATGTGTGGGGGAAGCATACACCAGAGGAGTTGTAGCAGGGGGTGATTTGAAGGGGATCTCCAATTGTTGAATTGGTGCACCTCATAGTCTAGGGCCCACAAGATACCCAACTTGTCAAAAATTCCTTGCCACATGCAGGTAGCATAGTCGCAGTGGATGAAGAGGTGCTTTGTTGTTTCTTCCACCTTCTCACATAGGACACATCTGTTTGCCATGGAGAAGCTTCTTTTTTGTAAGATTATCTTGGGTTAGGATCTTACCGTGCATTAGGGTCCACTAGAAAAAGTTTATTTTAGGCGTGAGCTGGGGGATCCACACATTCTTCCAGTCGCTTGGGTTACTCTCCTCCTTAAGAAGCAGGTTGTAAGCAAAATTAACCGTGAAAGCACCAGTTTGGGTGGGGGCATAGATAATAAAGACATCAATCCCAGAAATTATGATATCAATCAGGTTATCCATAAGATCCTTGGCCATATGTTTTAGGTCTGGTCTGTCCCTTAAATGATTAGGTAAATCAGCTCAATCTCTTCCGTTGATGTAGTTGGAAGCTCTAATGCCTAGGCTAGGTTTGAGGTAATCCATGAGTGGTTTGAATCTATGCCCCAAGTGAGGTTGGTTCATGATCCAATGGTCATTATAGAATCTGATGGACATGCCATTACCAATTTTCCAAAAAGCACCTTTGGTCATAAGGGTCTTACACTTGCAGATATTTATCCAGAGTTTGGATCCGCTAGGGAGGTCACTGTTGTGGAACATCTTTCTGTAGGGGTTGCCTTGGAGGTATTTAGTTTCCATTATTCTGCACCAATCCACTTTTCCCTCAATGATCTTCTAAGCCACCTTCATAGTAAGGGCCTTATTCATCAGACCAATTTGTCTAAGACTGAGGCCTCCCAATCTTTTTGGGAGGCAGACAGTGTCCCAATTGAGAAGCGAAATCCTCTTTTTGTCTTTAGACCCCGCCCACAGAAAGGTTCTCTAAATTTTTTCAAGTTTATTGGCCATGTTGCTTCTGATTTTGAAGAGGGATAGGAAGTAGACACGGATCCCCTGGAGGGTGGAAGCTACTAGCTGAAGTTTTCCTGCATTTCTTAATATCTTTTCTTTCCAGCTAGCGAGTTTCCTCTGGGTTCTTTCCATAATAGAATTCCAGAAATCTTGGGATACCTCTTTAACCGTGAGGGGAAGGAAAAGGTAGGTAGAAGGGAGCGAGGCCGTCAGACACCCTAGAATTTGAAGCACCTTATTTTGTAAATCCTTTGGAGTATTGAAGAAGAATAGCTGGCTCTTTTGATAATTAATACAATGACCCGAAGCCAAGCATAACATTCCAGAATTTGTTTCCATTATCTGGCCTCAATTACAGAAGAATACCCAAAGAGGAAAGTGTCATCCATGAACTGTTCTAAAACCACTTGAGGGTGTGTGGAAGCTGGTTTGATACCTTTTATCCTTTCGATAGTGGACAACATACCAATATTCCTGCTAAGCACATCAGCCACCATGATAAAGAGGTAGGGGGAGAGAGGGTCTCCCTGTCTAAGACCTTTCTCAGGAATAAAATGTCCTCCAGGGGAGCCATTGGTTATAACTAAAAAGCTAACAGGTTGAGTACATTCTTGTATAATTTAGATAACATTTTCATTAAAGCCCATTTTAGCAAGGATTTTAAGAAGAAAAGATCAGCTAACTTTTTCATAAGATTTAGAGATATCTAGTTTAAAGGCCATACCTGGGACCTTTATTTTGTCCATAGAATGGATAATTTCATGGGTAGAAATGGCTACGTTCAGGATCTGTCTACCTAGCACAAAACCTTTCTGAGTATTGTAGATAATCCTGTCGAGAAGAGGCTTTATTCTACCAATCAGGATCTTGGTAAGGATCTTGTAGAAGGTATTGCAGAGGCTAATGGGTCTAAAATCCATCATAGAAGTAGGATTTTCATTCTTAGGGACATGCACAATGTAGGTTTGATTATGTTGTCTGAGAAGGCACCCAGTCCTAAAGAAATCTCTGGCAGCCCTAGTAACATCACTCCTTACAATTTCCCAGTATTCCTGAAAGAATGCCGAAGGAAATCTGTCCGGTCCAGGGGCTTTGTAGGCTTCCATAGAGAAAACTTCCTTCTTAACCTCTTTATCAGAAACCCACTTTGTAAGCATGTCATTATCCCCAAGGGTAATAGTGCTTTGGATGTGTTCTAGGAGCTGGTTTTGGATGTTGTCTGGGAAATACGGGCCCACTTCTAAGTACAGGTCCTTAAAGTAATTCACCACAACCTGGTTAATTTTTTCCTTTTCTGTGACTTCATTTCCTCCCTCATCCATTAAAGAGGAGATGGTATCCCCTTGAGCAAGCCACTGGATTCTGGATCTCTGGTTCCAGTAAATTTCTTCTTTTTTCAGGGTTTTCTACCACTTGTGTCTAGTCAATTCCTCCTCCACCTGGACCTGGGGCAGGTAACTTTCGGACGCTAGCTAGGCCTGGAGGGAAACAAGAGTTTTGGAGAGATCGGTCTTCTCCTTATGGAAATCACTGAAGTTGTTTTTGCTCCACCCTTTAACTTCCCTTCTGATAATTTATAGTTTTTGTGCAATTCTGAACATAGCGGTACCCCTGATATTAGTCTTCCACCAGAACTTTACTTGGTCCCTAAAGGAAGAGTGAGAGCACCACATAATTTCAAATCTGAAGGGCACCGGCTGACCTTAGGGGAGTCAATCCAGTAGAGAAGGAGGGGGTTGTGATCCAAAGTCATTCTAGGGAGGGAGGACAAAGAAGAATTCATGCAAAGGTTCCATGAGGAGGTGGCCAGGACCCGATCAAGCCTCACTTAGATGAGGTGGGTACCCTTCCTATTATTAGACCAAGTAAAGGGGTTCCCCTTCAGAGTAATGTCAAGAAGACCTGTGGAAGCAATAAAATCTACCATCTCCCCCATGCTATCCAAGTAATCCATGAGGCCACCACACTTTTCAGAGGGGTAAAGGGGGGTGTTAAAATCACCGGCTAGCAAAAATTTTGCTGAGCAATCCTGCTCAATCCTGTGGCCAAGCTCAATCCATAGAGAAGCTCTAGCATGCCGGGTGTTAGGAGCATAAATATTGAAGGTGGTCCATTCAATACCATTCTTCCTAAAGGTGACTGCAAGGAAGTTAGGGGAAGAAGCAACCAACTGACTAGTTATTCTATTAGGGTTCTAGAGTGTGGCTATACCACAAGACGCACCCATAGCCTCAAAGTAAAGGAAAGCAGCCCCCGACCAAAGGTACAGCACCAGGGTAGCAAAAGTACTAGGATACATCTTAACTTCCTGAAAAAGAAGAACCTCTAGCATGAGATAAAAAATGTAGTGTTTGACATCATTTTGTTTAAGGGAGTTGTTCAAACCCCTCACATTCCAAGAGAGGCAATTCATCTCTTACTTTTGAAACTAGATTCGAGGGTTTGTTGCATTCCTGCTGCAACCTCCCTTGTGGACCCTTTCGATCTCCTTATCTATTATGAGGGTCTTCCTCTGGGTGTTTCCATCCCCACATCTACCTTTTTAGTATTGGTTTTCTTTTCCTGTGTTTTCCATTCCCCCTCCTCATCCTTTGAACCATCTGTGGAGCTGAGGGTGCTTTTCTTTAAAACCTTTGGGGTGGGTTTAGCCTCTCGCTTTGGGGCATGTACCTCAAGGGAAACCACAATGGCAGGTTGTTCCTCCCTAGTAGTGTTAATCTTTCTCTCCTTGGGGGGGGGGGGGAGGGTGTCAAGNCAAGGGAAACCACAATGGCAGGTTGTTCCTCCCTAGTAGTGTTAATCTTTCTCTCCTTGGGGGGGGGGGTGAGGGTGTCAAGGCTAGAACAAGAATCAAAACCAGTTCTAACAAGGGTTGGATCACCGAATTCCTCAAGGTTAGGTCTGGAGGAGAACCAGAGCACCGCACAGCAAGCTCCTGGAGGGAGACTATCTCACCTTCCTCAAGTTCCTGTGCATTAGAATCCGTATCATTGGCCATCGAGGGCGGTCTCGACACCAATATTTCCTCATCCCCAATGGGGAGAGGGACCTCTGCTATTCCTTTGTCCTTGTTCTCTCGTTTCTCTCCCAACTTGGTGGCCTTGTAGGTATCACTAGAGTAGCCTCTGCTTTCACATTTCCAACAGAAAAGGGTAGCATTTTCATACACCAAAGCTTGGGTCCATCTACCCAGTTTAGATTTCAAAGTAACAAAGTTGGGTAAGATTTTTTTCATAGTGACATTCACACAGAATCTAGAAAATACCAACCTGGATTGAGACTGGGTCCCCTGATCTGCTATGATGAATGAACCAAAGGAATCACCAATCCATCGAAAGACTTTCTCATCCCAATACTTGAGCGGGAGACTAGGGAGACGGACCCAAACTCGAGCCGATCTAGTTAGGTCTGTTGCTGGGTTGAATCCAGGTTTCCATTTCGCAAGGGCCAAGAACTTCTTTCCATAGACCCATGAACTAGACAGCACACAAAACATATCCTCCAGGGTGGTAAACTTAAATAGAAAGAGCCCTCCCGGCATAGCGGAAACTAGGACCGACCCCTTGATCTTCAACTGGTTAGAAACCCATTTTCTAACCATTTCAATGGTAGGTCAAAAGTTTAAGAATCAACCAACCAGTGTCAGCTGAAAGTCTGCCATTGTGTGATTCACCAGAGTGTCAGGGAGTGACAGTTCAGCTCCTTCCTCAGTCTAAATAAAATCCACTATAAGAGCCTACAAGGGTTGTTGGGCATCACCAACAAGGGCTCCTTTCCAATTAGGTTTAGGGGATAGTGGGGTATCAGCAGATGAGGACACTTTTTGAGATTCCCCCGTTGACTCAATTAGAGGGACCGTGATAGAGAAGGTCTGGGGTCCATCTGGTCCAATAGGTGGGTCAGCTAGGTGGGAATCATCTCCCCCCGGGGAGGAAAGCATGGGAGCATGCAGTTTGAAATCTAGGTTGGGCGGGAAGTTGGGCGAAAACTTGCAGAGTGAGAAGTTGCAGAAATACTAGTATCTAGACAATCCTATTTTGACATTGTTACCACCTCATTCCTAGATAGAAAAAAAGGCGATATTTCTATGTAGAGATTTATTTGCCTATTTTGATTCTTGGTTTTGAATCAACCTTGAAATTGAATTGAAATAAAGGAAAGCATGCTAACATAGAGAAAAATCTAGGTCTGAAACATAAAGTGTCTTATACCTTGGAAACACATGTACTTATTTGAAAGTAATCGTGACTGTTAATGCAATAACTAGACAACACATGAAAAACCTAGAAGGAAGTCATGAAAGGCATTCCTTGTGAAATTAATGTTATAGTTTCACACAATGCTTGATATTAAAAATGAACATGGAATGAATGCTTGAAGAATTGAATGCTTCAATGGATGGAGATTATCTTCTTCCTTTATTTTTATCTCCTCTACTTGGTCATCATGGGAGGGAAGTTTTCTCCAATGAAGAAGATTTTCCTTGAGAATGTCTTGAGTAATTGAAATGTATCTTAGAATGCTTGAAATGAAAAGTTGTAGAAGAGAGAGCTTGAACACTTATGATATGATCTCCAAATGAGGACTCGTAGGTTTCTTATATACCCCTCAAAAACATTTTGGAGTTAAATACTCGAAGAGGGTTGATGAGAATTTATATTTTATGAAAAACCATTTACATAAATCTCGGGTTTAAATTTTGGAGGAAACATTGGGGAATAGGTTGACTAGGTCAAACTGTTCCTAAGAATAGGCTGACCAAGTCAATCTATTCCCCAAAAAATTAAATAGATATGACAAGAGGATCTCAATTTAAGAGGAGAAGCCAAATTGAAAAGTGAAGTTGGTGAGCTTTTGTAAGAAATAGAAAAGGGATTTATTCAATAGAAATTATTGGTTTTGTAGAAATTTAGTATGTAGCACCCTTCCAGTTGTGGAAAGTTTCCTCCAAAAGCTTGAACTCTTTCCAAGGAGGAGCATCGGGAAGATGCCATAAGTAGAATAATGATAACATAAAAAATAAAAAAAGAGAAAAATAACACAAAATAAAAACTACTCTCAAACTGCTCATGATTACTTGAACAAATAATTTTACAATGATTACACTCTATAAATAATGAAGCGAAGATACAATAGTTTATATGAAAATTCACTTATACAATACTAAACATCCTATCACTTGATTGCCTTTTTGAATCATTTGGGGAAGAGATGTGTTAAAGGATAACATAATTAGAATTCAATAGGAGAGACGATTCTAGTAGATTTTGTTATGTTTGTAGTTGTAAAGGAGGCTCAATTATTCTATTTGTAAGGAAACTTGCAGCCATACAATGATTATTTTCACATAACCCACAAGATAAATGAATCGAATAAGTGTTCAAAATCTACATGAAAGATAATGAAAAAGCATACCCACAAAAATCTAACACATAATATTCTCTAGGAGAACCTTCAAGAGGTAAATACCCAACCTCTAGAACTAATTTCTTTTAAGGTGAAAAAGTTAAGTTACAGATAGTATTTATATATGTTGGTGGTATTATATTTGGAGGTGATGATATTATTTGCAAGAAGTTTGTTGAAGAGATGTAGAAATAAATTCAAATTTCTATGTGTTACCCCGACCCTAATTTTTCTACTTTATATCACATTAAGTGTAAATGCCTTCAAAGCAAATTAGAGTCGAGTCCCCCTTTTGTGCATTGTATCTTCCCTTTAAAATTTTTGTGCTAAGTTTTGTCTAAGCAATAAGATCAAGTCATTGAATTCTTTGAACCTTTGAACTAATTAAACTTTTTTCAAGGCTCAATGTGTTCATTCTTTTCGAAGAATGCAAAGGTTGGTCAATAAGGAGAGATTTATTCTTTGGAAAAAGTGACCGGAAGAAGGGAATATTATGGCGGCATATCTTAAAATATGAATTTTTAGTTTCTTTCAAAGGAGTAATAATTATGAACTTAAAATCCCATATGTTGAAAAGAGGGGTAATTAAAATTTATATCGAGTATAAAATCCCACAAATTGAATTGGTACGAATGAAAGATTAAGCGATTAGTTGAGATATTTTTCATTTTGGGAGATGATTTAAAGGTAACCTAATATTTCAAGAAATTGAAAAAAATGCAAGGAGGAAGCGGTCCATGAGGTAATTAAGGTTTTGTCAAATTTGAAGTTGTAGAAGATTCAGATTCAAATAGGTGAGTTCTATACTATTCATTCCTATTGTTCATAGTTCAGAGTTATAGCTTGTCTTAAATTTCTATATTTTATTAAGCTAGTCTAAGACTTGTTACCATGAGAATGATATTTCAAATTTTTTAGCATGAGTCCAGTCATGATTGCTCTTCCCCTGAGTGCAGAAACTCATGTCAGGATCAATATGATTTGGATAATTTTGTAGGAGGGACCAGATATCCTGCTGGGTCTTCTATTATGAAATTAATTGTAGAATGTGGCATAGTTGAAGCCACAACATTTCCCTCAGCTGGATTATACCATGAGCTTGTCAGCGAATGCATGAATACATACGACCCAAAAGATAGGTCTATTAGAAAATTAGATGGGTATGTTTTGCTAGCTATTAATAGAGAAACCATCATAATTGTCATGAGAATTTTAGTAAAAGAGAACTATTGTGGTTTTACCATAGTATTATCTATGTCTTGCTTCTCTGAGAAGAAACAAGAATACAAAAGTGTCACTGCAAGAAATTGGTTAATTACATTTTAGAAAGGAGGGTCAAGACTACCCAGACCAATTATGAGGGATCATATGAACCTTCATGTAGGAATTTTGATGGTTTTGTTACACAGAGTTAAGGGTTCCTAAATAGTCTTTTACTCTCAAGACAGGATGTATTTCTTTATTCGAGTCATTCTCAAAGGTACCCAATTTCTGGATTGGGGAGAGATAATTAATGAAGAAATGCATGATAAATTGAATAATGGTGATTCTAGGCATCATGGATTTTACATGACCTCATATTTATTTTAATACTTGGAATGCACAATAGAATGGATGGGCTTGCATCATAGCCATTTACAAAGGGCATCAAAGTCTATAATAATACCTACACCTTCACATGAAAAGGTGTTGTGATAATTATAGAAAACTAAATGATGTGTTTACTGACAGATTAAGTCATTAATTGGCAGAAAATTTGTACAAAATAATGTTCAAGGAAGCCATGCAGTTAGTAAGTATTTATGGCAGCTAATATACATAATTTCCTCATTACACTTATATTAGGGTAGACAGATTTGAAGGTGAACCCGTTAGATTACTCAGGTATGCTCCAGACTATTTCTTATTGGTTGTAGTGCGCAAACTTCTTCCTCGTGTAAGTAAGATGTATTTAACCAGGAAGGAGCCACGTATCTCTTTTCCAATAGAATTCAGATTGTGCAAATGCAATTCTATTCTAGATGCTCTTAATTTGGAATTAGATTTGATGAAATTCAATTTTAAGTTTTCTAAATAAAGAGTCAACCTTGACAATAGAGGTTTTTCAAAAGAGCACCTAGACTTAAGAGAAGATTAATGGCCTCTCCCATGTATGGAACAAATGGGCTTGAAGATGGACATAAGAGGATTCAAAGAATATGAGAGTTCTTTGATAGATCATATTTATGACTAGATTAAGTTATTGCCAATTCCATAAGTTGATTGGTTAGGGCTAGAGCAAGAAAATGTGGAAATGAGGACATTTCCTGTCATATAAAGAATTGAAAATGGGTTAAAGGAACATAGGGATTTCCAAGCTCAAGAGAGAGAAAATAAATTTGTGAAGGATCCTAAAGAGCGCAAACCTCATTTTAATTTTTCAGACCAAAGTGTTCAAATTTGTGATGTAGGAAAATCCAAAGTTAAGAGAAAGAAACCTTCCAACAGTAAAAAGTCTAAAAGTAACCCAATGCTTACTTCCCCTATTCAGATAACTAGATTCAAGTCTAAGGGAAAGGAAAAGAATGGAAACATTGAATAAATAATTATTGATGTGGATTTGGTAGATGAGGGTGAAAAGAACATGGCTAATCAAGATATATTTTTTTCTAAAATGGATATGAAATTTCAGAATGAGGTAACCTCTAGCCTTGATGATACAATTGATTTTACAAAATCATTGGCTATGGCCAATCAAACTCTCACCTAGAATTCTTCTTACAAACCTACACCCAACACTATTCCTAAGTGGATGGGAGTTGCAGTGAGTAAGAAAAGCTATATTGTTCCAATTACTATACTGCTAGATTACATGGTTAGTAAATTCTTGGGGAAGACCCCCAAATCCAAGAAATTGAAAGTGACTTCAAGGATTGAAGTGGATCATAAAACATGGAACTGGTTTGAAGAAATAGCTAAACCAGTCACCAAAGATGAATCTCAAGAGCCCACTATTTTTGATTTTGATGTGACAAATGTAGATCTTAGGGCGGCAACTACAGAAATGGATAATTATTATTTCTAAGTTCCTGTGGAGAAGATGTTAAGTACATAATGGAAAGAACGTAAAGTTAAAAAGGAGCTAAGATAGATGCTAAAATTAATTATCGAATACATCAATGTTATTTGTGGTTCAATCCCATAGCCAATTTCTCAAGAGTCAGCGTCGTTTGATCTAAAGTTCCCAGCCAACCAAAAATTCCTCGATCAAATTCATCGAGGAAATATGGTAGTAGGAGTATTTGATGAATGACTAGAAATTATAATCTAACAAGTCTTAGCCAAGGAGAAGAAAGAAATGAAATGGGCTAGTAGAGCACTCCAGATGAATGAAATGCAAAAATATGGAGTTGCTAAATTTCTATCAAAGGTCCCCTTGAAAAATATTAATGTGGATGTCATGCTCAAGACATTGAAAGAAGAAATGGAAGAATTGAAGGAAGTGAAAGTTGTGGGGGTATAAGATTTCTCAAAGGTGGCACAAGGAGATTCCTTTCTTTACATATGTTCAGGTCATCTTCTAGCGCGAGTGGAAAAGATCGTAGAGATAAAGAGGGAAAAAGAAGTGTCAAGACAACAGATAGCTCACATAAATATTCTAAATGTTCAGGAAATTTAGGAATTCATTAATGCTTACAAGGAATGGAAGGTGACACTTCCCACTCAAGTTCAACAAGCTCAATCCACCGGATTGGGAACAATAGTGCATTCGTAGCGATATTGCCACTTTTTTTTGTTTAATTGCATAAATATTTAGTGAGCTTTGTTGGTAGTTAGTTTTTGTAGCTCCTAAGTTTAGTTACTGTGAACTCGAGTTAATGGATCTCAAGAATTAATTTTTTTAATGTAAAAGAGTATATATATACAATCATAAGATCGACAAAGGGTTAACAATTTTTTCCAATAGACAATTACAATAATTATTTGGTGATGTTTTTTGAAGATACTTTTGATATTTGAATGAAAAGCTAGACATTATTCCAGGGATTTCCGATCTGTGTATTTGAAAGATTGAAATGAGAATTTTGTAGGAGTTTTTTTTTGAATGGTTGGAATTTACCTTTCTTTGGACTGCATCTATGTACATGTCTTTTGGTTATTTAATGGTCTGTTGAAAAATATTAAATGCATTTGATTTACCATACATAGGATCTGTAAATTTCATGAGCAAAATATTTAGATAAAGCCACAATTTCATATTCATTACATGCTGATGGAATGGATATTCATTACTTTATGGTTAAAATTATAAGTGTAAACATCTTTTGGTATAATTTATACTTTTAGAGTTTGGAATTGTATCATGTTGTCTGTTGGTATTTGTTGACTGTTGTGCTTATAGGTGTTGTCTGTTGGTATCTATTTTTGATAATGTGATCATATATTGATCTTATACTTAGTTTCTTTATTCCTTTCTAGCCAAAAGTTTACCTAACTCTTTTAATTGGAAATCACTAATTAGAGGGAAATCACTAATTAAATTACCCATTTTTTTCTTAACCTATTTGGTCTTATTATTGGGTTGTAGAGGCTTGCTTTAGGAAATCTTTTGGAAAATATGATGTTCATCAATTTAAAGTTATTTGTCTCTTTAATGCGTTTGAATGGTCTACCTAACTGAAAAATCAAAGAGAAATTTGGCTTGGGCATCAAATACATAGCTCTTCTTATATTTGTGTAATCATTAGTTCCACCATTGTTAGCCATGAGAATATGTACTCCTAAT
>MU223156.1:75072-126994 GCA_018584345.1 Thuja plicata
TTCAATTAGTCATTATAAGATTGATATGAAAATGGATAGAATTCAATAAATTATGATGAATAAGCATATCAAAGTAGATATACATTAAGAAAGCAGTGTGGAAAATGTCCATCATTAAAGAGACATGATAATCTTTAACACAAGATTACATCAATATATTTTTACCTTTAATTTGATATCATTCTAGCTATGAAACCACTATAAAACTAACTAAGATGAAGCCTCATGCATGTGTATATTAGTAGGCACATAAAAATGTTGTTTTACAATAATATAAGGAGTTAGGATAAGAAATCTTTTGTAACATAACATGTGCTAGAAAATATTTCCCGGCCATGTATCCTAATCATATCATTTCCTCTATAATTTGGGCCTCACACATTAGAAATATAAGAGCATAAAATTATATGTCCTTATAATTATACCTTTAATTTTTATTTTTTTTATAAAGGGTAAAAATAGAGTTTTCAAAATGTTCTGAAATATTTTACAATAAAAATATTTGTAATGATGATATCTTTAATAAATGTTATCTATGTCACTACATATTATACTATACAAAAATTTATATTATTACTTTTTTTTAATTTACAATACATCTATATGTAGTAAAATTGTTGGCATTGTTTATGTATATTTATTTGTCTATTTTAATGTTTATATCAACTTTACATTTGTTCAAACTTGTTTCTTTATGAATTATTATATTATAATATAACTTATTTCTATTCTAATTAAATTTATAAATCTAACCCATTAATTTATTTTTTGTTTTTTTCCTATAAGAATGTTATTGAATTACTAACCTACTCAATAATCTTTCTATCAACTTATTTTTCATCATTTAAAACATATAATACTTTATGTTTTAACCTTTTTAACTTCACAACACATGCATTAATCAATTATATATAAACCCTGCTAACCCTAACTAGCACTATGTGGTGAAGTTGTTCAAGGAATCATGAATAGAGTAGAAGGTCAAGCAGTAGGCCACCAAAGAAAACAAAAATATTTTTCTAATACTTTTTATGAACAATTTTAAAGCAATAATTTTTAACTTTGCATCAAGTTAATGGTAATGATCATTTGTGATTTTTTTCTTTTTGCTGGAAATTCAAATAAACGCAATATCTCCCTTCTTATTTTATACATTAAAACTCATTTTCTTTCTATTTTATCTACAACAATATGAATTATGCTTGTCTTTTAAATTTTCCTTTTCCTTTAGAATTCAAGGCACCGCAGACATCCAAGATCTGGGGTTACTTCTCATTTTACTCCACCTAGCATGAAGTTAACTAACTAAAGAAATTATAACATGTCTCTACCAAATTGTACAGCCTTTTCAAAATTGGTAAAATAGCTGAGGATAATGGCTATAATGATGTTTATTATAATAAATCAATATCAATTTCATCTCTTTTCATCCTCAATTTTATTTTTAAAATTACTTTTGATAAATGGAAATGAGAAATACATTTGAAATTAAAGTAGATTACAATTGGAGAAATACTGAGCATGAAAGACTCATAAAAAATATATTAACCAAATTAGGTTTAAAGGCTTACACAAATATAGAAGAAAACCTTCGCATAAGAAATTTCATTGAATTTAATTCGATCAAGAAACCTACATAGTTACAAAGCTTGTCAAATTTTTTGATTGCAGGGAAAAATAGGTTTTGAATGGGGACCCAAAACCCCTTACAAGCTAGAATAAAAGATTTTACATTTAAGCACTCCAAAAAGAAATAGGACTGGAAACCTATAAGCTAAAGCCAAAACTAACAACAAAAAACCTTAAGCCAGAGACCAGTAAAAAAGACAAACCACTAGTTCCATAAACCAGAGCCCTAGACAAGCTCCTTGCAAGCCTCAACAGCTTCCTGCTTCACTTTAGATATCTTCTTTATCGCTACATTGAACTTTGAGAGTTCCTGGATCCTTTCATGAATTTTCTTCCTTCTTGCAGGTCTAGTGCATTTTCTGGGGCCATCATCCTCCAAGTTCTCTGTGATATCCTCTATTTTTTTACTGGGGGACCCAGTATCCAGCTCTACCTTAATGGTCAGGAAATAGTCCATAGCTGAACCCATAAAATTGTTGTAGTCTTGCATATGTTTTTCATGGTATTCTCCATGATTTCAATTCTAGCTTGTAACTGCTACACAGTATTGTCCTTATCATTAGTAACCTTGTCCACCATAGTTTTAGGGCCAGATTCCAGCTGAGTCTGTAGAGAGTCCATCTTAGAAACAATTGAACGGTACTTAAGGTTTAAATTCTTGATCTCCTGGAACACCCATTTCATTAACCGCAAGGAATACATGGAAGCAGCTTTGGCCATTTGGAGGACCTGAAAGGGGGGATCAATCTTATTATCCATGCCATAGCTCAGTAATTGAACATTCGTTTCCTGCAATTCCACCATTTTGATGAAAGGGATGTTCCAAGAACTACCAGGGGCATTGTCTTTGTTCCCCTCAAGTAAAGTCGTCTCCTTGGCAGGGGGAGTATTCTTCACCTCCATCACATCCTTTTGAGTGTCGTGATCACAATCCATAACAACTTCAAGCTTCAGAGATATAGGCACATCATGGTCTTCAGAACTGTCATACTCAACCAGAATTTGCACTTTTTGACCACCCACATCCTCCTCCTTCATCTTATCCTCTTTGTTCTTCCTACTATCTCAGGTTTTACCTTTGTTTATAGAGCCCGTAACCTCTTCATCCATGTTAATATTCTCCTCTGAAACTGACTTTGAGACTGAGGAAGCAGAGTAACTATCTTCCTCGATGGAATTAGCCATATTATCATAGCCTTCCACATTGTCAGCAAAGGTATCCATATGCATGGTAGTATCCTTATCCTTCTTTAATTTTTTACCTAGTGGACTCTTATCTTTCACATTCACATCCCTAATTCTCTTTTTACCTGAACCAGATTTAGACGGGGTTATGACAGGGCTTACACTAGCCATCTTTTTTATGTGTTCAACAATTAATAGAATCAACCCTTCATGAAGAATGGGTTTCTTATCCTTCCTCTTGTGCTGGGAAATGCTAGAATGGAGAGATTGCAAAATATAGAAAGGCAAGGAAACCCTAATTTTATGCCAAAAATGACAAAGCAAAACAAAGTAGTAAGAATGGGCTCTTTTAAACCTACCGTCAAGGGTAACATACTCCATAATCGCCATCATAATAGTAGCCCAGATATCTTTGAATGATGCTACATCATAGTATCCTCTAGATTCTTTAACAAGACTTTTCTTCTCCTCCTTACTCTTGGGAAAGCGTCAAATGGCTTTTCGAGAAACTTTACTATCCTGAAAGAATTTGATGCCCTTCGTGCTAAGCCCAGAAATCTCAGCTATGAAATCCTCCGTGATGTTCATAGTGATGCCTGCTATGGTAACAACCCCATTTTTCTTGGAATCCACAAATAATTTGGTAGCACTGTCTTTCATCCGATGCAATCTTTCCATGTAGGTGGAAAGACCACCCTTCTCAAGAATCTCCCAAGCTTCTGGCATTTTTCTCCGTTTGACATAGTCCTTCGGCTCTTTGCGGTTAATCCCACCTCCCATGATTGCACAACTCTCACAGACGGTAAAAAATGCGGAGAGAACCCAAATGTTATGAAAACTGGTAACATTGGAATTAGCAAAGGTTAGCTTGTGTCTATAATTAGAGTTCTTGGGAAAGACACCACTTTCTATGCTCCTTTTCCTCTGATTTTTTAAAAAGTGTCTAATCATCATAGCTTCTCAAGATACGCCCAATCAACCCTTTTTCTTCGGGATCTGTCAAAGGCCAACTTGGCTTTGATATCGATGGTCTGATTTTTATAATCATGCTAAATCACGATGTCCATAGCCTTAACTGCATAATTGGCCAGCTCATCTATTGTACCATTCGCTTCCCTATAGGCATGAGAAATAATAACTTGATTGAAGGAACTAATTATGATCCTAGCCTCTTCGATGATCTCCTTAATTGTCCATGATGTCTTATTCTTGTCACTAATACATTTTAAAATATTTAGTGAGTCACCCTTGATCTACACCTTCTGTGCTATGTGTTTCTTGACAAGTTTTAGCGTCTGAAGAAGGGCCATAGCTTCTTCCATGTGGTTGTTTTTCACCCTAATAGGTAAAGCTACCGCAGCCAACAAATTTTCCATGTCATCACGAATGAGGCCCCCATAGCCAGCTAGGCCAGGGTTGCCCTTGGCAGTGCCATCAAAGTTAATTTTTATCCATCCTGGCGGAGTAGAAATCCAGATGGCATTCTCTCTAGGATGAGGTTTTTGATTTGCCATCCTTACACCCATATCACTAGCATTGAAATCCAGCGTTCTGCCAGATGTCATCTTGAATTTTTCCTTAATACTTCTCTTTATCTTCTCAGCTATCACTTTTGGAGGAAGATCAATGTTCCTGAAGACTCTGTCATTGCATTCTCTCCAAACCCACCATATAACATGGGGAGGAATAATATTCCACAAATGTTTATCAATGGGGGAATCTGCTTTTCGCCACTGATTACAAA
Organism: Thuja plicata; assembly: GCA_018584345.1. Taxonomy (NCBI): domain Eukaryota; kingdom Viridiplantae; phylum Streptophyta; class Pinopsida; order Cupressales; family Cupressaceae; genus Thuja; species Thuja plicata. The sequence goes on from MU223156.1 coordinate 79,631, forward strand.
AGCTTTCCATATTATTGGGAAAAAACCACTTAATCTCCCAACATTGTAATAATTCATTCCAAACCTCCCAAGCATATCTACAGTTGAAGGCCAGATGGAAAACCATTTCCTCAGCATTTTTACATAAAAAGAATCTATTACTCAGCATCATTCCCCATTTCTAGAGATTGTCAATTGTAAGGATTTTATTCTGCAAAACCAACCAAAAAAAGAAATTAATTTTAGGAATTAAAGAATTGTCCCACACTTGAGCCCAAAAGGGGAGAGGATTTGGTTTCTTTAATAAAAGCTGAGAACAGGAAGCAACCGTGAAAATTCTAGAAGGAATAACTCCCCATAGGATTTTGTCTTCCCTTGAAATTTTAACCTTTCAGATCAGTAGGTCAAGCATAAGAGGTTTTAAAATTTCATAAGAAAGGGACAAATCAATCCATGCTCCATTTCTCTAGTAGTCCTTGACCATAGTTCCATATCTCTAAATACACTAGTTGATAACAGGCTGAAAGGCAGCAATAGAATTTAGAGGATAATCTTTTATCCAATAGTCTTCCCAAAAATGAATTTTTCTGCCATTTCCTAAAAACCACTTAGCCCCTTTAAAATCCGCATCCTTAGCATTTTGAATGTTGTTCTAGATGAAATATCCTTGCAATTTCAGGTCATTTTTCCAGAATTCTAAAATATGCGAAAAGGAGAAGAGGTATTTTTTATGAATTATATCATTCTATTCTCTTTTAACACCAAAAATTCTCCAAATCTATTTTGCCAACAAGGCCAAGTTTGTAGCTCTAATAGGGAAGATACCCAGCCCCCCCCCCCCACTTTTTAGGTGTGCAGACCCTGTCCCAAGCAACTAAAGAAAATCTCTTTTTTTCCTCCACTCCTGACCACAAAAAATTTCTCTAAATTTTTTCAATGATGTCTGCATATCTTCCAGGGATCTTGAAGAGACTGAGAGCATAGACATGGATACTTTGCAATGATGCCTTAAGGAGCTGAAGTTTGCCAGCTTGGCTCAAGATAGCTCCTTTCCAACCAGCTAGCTTCCTGTTAAATCTATCAACAATACCCCCCCAGAAAGAGTCCAGAGGTTTAAGACCAAGAGGGAGACCCAGATAGGTAGAAGGAAGGAGCTCAATTCTACAGCCTATAATTCTAGCAATTTTATGCTGTCTTTCCTCAAGAGTATTAATAAAATATAAGGAGCTCTTATCCTAGTTGATTATTTGACCCGAGCCAAGGGTATAGGTAGTAAGAGATTTTTTGATAGTCCTCACTTCCTAAATAGAGGAAAATCCCATTAAGATGGTATCATCCACGAACTGTTCATGTGAGCAAGGACTAAAAACAAACTAATTCAGTTTCAGATGAGAATATTAACACAGATGAAGAGGTTACGAGCTCTATGAACAAAGGTAAGACCTTGGATAGTAGGAAGAACAAAGAGGATAAGATGAAGGAGGAGGATGTGGGAAGTCAGAAAGTGCCAATTCTGGTTGAGTATGATAGTTTTGAAGACCATGATGTGCCTATATCTCTGAAGATTGAAGATGTTATGGATTGTGGTTAGGACACTCAGAAGGATGCAACAGAGGTGGAGAATACTTCCCCTACAAGGAGATGACTTTACCTAAGGGGAAGACAGAAAATGCCCCTGGTAATTCTCAGAACATCCCTTTCATCAAAATGGTAGACTTGTAGGAAAGGAATGTTCAATTACTGAGGGATGACATGGACAATAAGATTGATCCCCCCATTGGGGTCCTCCAAATGGCCAAAGCTGCTTCCATGTATTCCTTTTGGTTAATGAAATGGGTGTTCTAGGAGATCAAGAATTTAAACCTTAAGTACTGTTCGATTGTTGCTAAGATGGACTCTCTGCAGACTCAGCTGGAATATGGCCCTAAAACTATGGCGAACAAGGTTACTATTATACACTGAATTTGCGCCTCTGATCTCAAGCTCTCTTGGTCTTGATAATCCAGTATAACAAGGGAGTCATCTCAAGGTTGTGGGACCTCTACTAACTTAGATGAGACCTCCAGATTCTAGGTTAGTTCCTCTTGGATAATCACCTTAGCTTTCTCTTAAACAGGAAAATAAACTTGAGGGGAAAAGGGGTAGAAGGATTGCATCGAAAGGGAAATAACTGAAAGAAAACTACCTACTAGGTGATACACCAAAATTAGGGTCTGGATCTCAGTGTAGAGGAATGAAACCAATGGAGGAATCAGGTCTAATAAGTCACAACTCATTAGATAGGCTTGCATAAGTATTTCATAGGAGGGTATGAACAAAGGACTCGACCTATGACTTGCAAACAAACATATTTTTCTGCAACTAGGTGTAGGAATGAGACAAGACTGCTAGGGGTTGTAGTATACCCACAAAACATCTAAAATCAGATCAGACAAAGTAACACACAAAATAATAGAAAGTGAGAGGGACTAGGAACCCCAATTTCCATTAACAACATTCATAAACTTCAATCCAATAAGAGATAATCGAGATAGTGAAGACAGGGATAGAACAAATATCACAAGTACCTCAAGAATATATTAATCATCAATGGGAGATTACAAAGAGTAGAAGAACTAGAGGGTATAACAAATACCACAGATGGCTTTCTAAGAAAAGATGACTTCCTTGCAAAAGTGGGCTTCTCTCCTTTACAAAAATGAACCTCTTCCAAAATGAGTCCTCAACTCATACTTATGCTTTTTAGCCAACTGCATTTTGGAGAGCAATAACTTCTGGATTAGACCTTTTTCCTGTCCAGCCACCGCTTAGCCCTTTAAAATTTATCCAAAAATATCAACATAAATGCCCCTTCACAGAAGTAGTCTTATCCCTCTAGAAGAGTCACACAAGTCTCCGAATTGCAATAACTCTTCTGACCTTTCAAAAATATGATCCTTTCAACGTCTGAGAAAATATCTGATATTTCTATTTCTTTTCATTCGCTGAGTAAGCGATGCCATCTGTTCCTTGACCTGTCGCACTCTGAATCTCTTCTTCTTTTTACCGATATTGAAACAAATCTATTTCAGATATCAGTAGACTGTTCTTTGCATAATTCTACAATTTAGAATATTCTGACGAACCTTTGAAAACCTGCAAGCTGAGAAAAACATCTCTCATCCATAAACTGAACAACCTAGGATCTTAAAACTTTCATCTACCCAATCATCGCACAGTCACTGGTTGTTTAAACTGACTGTTGGATATTTAGTGACTAAGCGACATCCATCTCCTCGTCTGCACCCTCTTTCTGATCGCATACCCGCACAACCTTTTACTCTATTTTTATTTCATGTGCGAGTAGGTGACGACATCCGTCTTTTTATTTGGTCGCAAACTCGCGAGCCTTTACTCTCTGCTTTCATTTCATGCGTGAGCCTTTACTCTCTACTTTCATTTCATACCAGAGAAATCAAGCTCCTCAGGGCCTTTGTCTATGTTCTTTTCTTGGAACAATTCCTCTATAACTTTATCATCCTGCTAAAAAACAGGCAGCACGGCAAACAAAAGCACAACATCATTTTGTGTATCGACCTCCTGTTGATTGTGAACCTCTTGTTCTGATTGATCCTCACCTATAGGTGATGGTATGGTCTCTTCTTCATCATCAACAAAGAGGGAAAGCTCATCAAACAAATCAGCCAAGAGAACAGGCTGGTCATCCATTTCTTCCTCCACAACTTGTTGTCCCTCCTCATCACAGTCATCACTCTGCACTGATACCTCAGATTCCTTCCCCTCATCGCATGAAAGCCCATTTACCATAGGTCCCTACTCGGATACTAGAGTAGTATCCTTGAAAAGACTTGGCATCTAATAGCTAGGAGGCAGAGTCCATTGGGGTATCCTCAACATTTGATCATCTTGAGAGACCAGAGGGGCCTCCTGGGATAAACAACCTTTTTGAATAGCTTGCTCTTGTAGAGTGGTAGGCTGAATCTTAAGCACAAGCTCTTGAAAGGAATTTTTTACTTTGAAACTTGGGATATGAAATTGAGAGGGCTCAGGGGTGGATATAGAAGGCTTAGACAAATGGGCCCTCCAACTTGGGATCTTAGGCCTAAGGGCCTCATGTTCAAAAATTTGTGATTTCAGCCCTACTGTCTCAATGCTAGCTCTATGATTGATCTCTTATTGGAATTGTCTCATTTGTTGCTCATCAACCATTTTTTGCCCACATATCAGAGCTTCTTCTACTTGATAAGGGATGAACCCTTGCTCATAAATTTGAGCTGCCATCTCTTGTTGCTGTTCATACTAACTTGCTTGCATAATTGCTTGCCATGCCAACTCCTCCTTCTCGGTTAGAGGGCTATCATCTTCTGTCAGGACCTCCAATACATTATCCAAGCTATCAACTTGTGAAATTTTTGCAACATCGGGTTCAAACCTCAGCTTAGGCACAACATCCCTAGGAGTGATTCCCAAAATAGGGCTCTCTTTAATAGGCTCACACTCTGAAAATTCAATGATAAGATTTTCACAGGAATCTTTGATAACACTATCAAAACACTCCTCTGCAAAGATCACGTCACCCTTCATATCTTGAGTGGATACTTTGCCAAGTATAGCCCCATTGCTGATGTCCTTTTGTTGCAAAGTGTGGATGGATATGTTGCAAATACCAGTATTCTCCTCTTGTTCCATAAATAGGGGTAACTCATCAAAGAAAAACATGACCATTTCCTCTTGATGATTAGTCCCCTTCTCTACAGCTAATAAAGTGTGCTCATTACCCTGGTCAATAAACATAGGCATCTCAGTGAAAAAATCTGATACTTCTTGTTCAGCAACTTTAAATTGCTCAAAAACTTGCTGCCTCAACTGGTGATGTTCTTCCACAGCTATTTCTCTATTGTCCGGTATGGAATGAGCAGTAGTGTCCTCCTTCTCATTCTCTTGACTTTGAACTAGCTCACATGGGGTATCCTTTACAAGGTTTGGTATTTCATAACCAGGATACCTGGTCCATGAAGGCTGTAGTATCTGCGGGATATTTGGATCATTAACAGGTTCTTGACATGACTGAACATGGGAACTAATGAGGTGACTTGTCTGTTTATGCTCATTCAAAGGCTCTTGTAGGGGATTTTCTATGGAATTTGCAGGACTATGACCCCTGAAACTTGGAATCTTTGGCTTTGAAAGTTGAGCTGGGGATTGAGAAGAAGCCTCTATCCTAAAACTTGGAATTGCAGGCATAGTAACTCCTTCATAAGTAGGCTGAACTAGAACACAGGAAATTGTCTGAGCCTCTAGCTCTTGTAGTCGTACACACAACAACCTCATCTGCTCCTCTTTGACTGCCACTTTCTTAGAAAGTAAATCCTCAGTATTTTGCCTTTGAACTTCCACCCCCTGCTGTCCAAAGTTTGTTAATAGGGCTAGTTCAAGCATGTCATCCTCTTCAACAAAACCAGGTAGTTCACTAAACAAAGAAGTCTCCATTTCCTGATTCTGTCCAACAAGACTGGTACTGGACATAAGGACCTTTTCAGCAGCAGCCTAGTGTTGTGATTGACTTTCTTGAGCTTGAGTCAATAGGGCTTTTAACAATTCATATTTTGCCTCCAACATGTCTTCATAGTGTTGCTTTTGCACCTCTAGATCTGATCTAAACTGAACCTCATGTTTGTCCAATTCTTTGCAAAGAGTTTCAGCATGTTGTATCTTCTGAGCTTCTTCACACTTCATAGTTGTAGCAAGTAGGACCCTTGCTAACTCCTTGTTCTCTTCCAATTCCTTCTCATGAAACTCCTTATGAGCTGCTAATTCCTTTTCTTTCTCTGAATGAAATTCATTACCTCTATCAAACATGGCTCCTATCAGATTTCTTTGGTCTTGAACCTCTTTTTCACAAATATTCTTCTGAACTTCCAACTCTTCATAGGCATCCCTCTGAGCTTTCAACACTCTTTCATGAACCTTCTTTTGTTCTTCTAACCCTCCTGCAAGCTTGGCCTCATTTCTCTTGTATTGTTCAACAAGATACCTTTGATGACCTTGATCTTGCTGAGCTAATGCTTGCTGCTGTTGAATATGGGCTTGATAGGCATGCTGCTCTAGCTTCCTGTTCAACTCTTGCTGGAATTTAGACTCTTGCTGCGTTTTATCATCCTCAATATGTATAAGCATATTCTGCAACATACTTGCAGCATCCTTAATTTGTAAATCATTAGTGTCAGCAGGATGATGAAAAGATTGAGCAAACATGGGCTGATCGTAAGCATATTGTGATTGCTAGTTCTGACATGGTTGAAATAGATCTCCTTGGACATTATTCTTATGAAAGGGTGGAGAAAATACAAATTGACCATCTGGGGATACATGGTGTCTTTGAAAATTTGACATTTCTAATCATCTGAAAGGTTGGAAATCAAAAAATAAAATGTAATTTTTAACATACCAGCACTTGATCTTATGAAACCAGTAAAAAAAAATTGCTCCAGAGTCGCCAGGTGTGCTTAGAACTTGCCTCCACATGCAGAAAATACTACTATCCACACCAAATAGTAGTCACAAAAAGCTTGAAAAGAACTGAGAATCAGTTCTCTTTGTCCCACCGGGCGTGCCAGAAATGTTATACACTGAATTTGTGCCTCTGATCTCAAGCTCTCTTGGTCTTGATAATCCAGTATAACAAGGGATTAATCTCAAGGTTGTGGGACCTCTGCTAACTGAGATGAGACCTCCAGATTCTAGGCTAGTTCCTCTTGGATAATCACCTTAGCTTGCTCTTAAACAGGAAAATAAACATGCGGGGAAAAGGGGTAGAGGGATTGCATGGAAAGGGAAATAACTGAAAGCAAACTACCTACTAGGTGATACACCAAAATTAGGGTCTAGATCTCAGTGTAGAGGAATGAAAACAATGGAGGAATCAGGTCTAATAAGTCACAACTCACTAGATAGGCTTGCATAAGTATTTCATAGGAGGGTCTGAACAAAGGACTCGACCTATGACCTGCAAACAAACATCTTTTTCTGCAACTAGGTGTAGGAATGAGACAAGACTACTAGGGGTTGTAGTATACCCAAAAAAAATCTAAAATTAGATCAGATGCAGTAACACACAAAAGCGCAGAAAGTGAGAGGGACTAGGAACCCCAATTTCCATTAACAACATTCATAAACTTCAATCCAATAAGAGATAATCGAGATAGTGAAGACAGGGATAGAAAAAATATCACAAGTACCTCAAGAATATCTTAATCCTCAATGGGAGATTACAAAGAGTAGAAGAACCAGAGGGTATAACAAATACCACAGATGGCTTTCTGAGAAAAGATGACTTCCTTGCAAAAGTGGGCTTCTCTCCTTTACAAAAATGAACCTCTTCCAAAATGAGTCCTCAACTCATACTTATGATTTTTAGCCAACTACATTTTGGAGAGCAATAACTTTTGGATCGGACCTTTTTCCTGTCCAGCCTCCGCTTAGCCCTTTAAAAGTTATCCAAAAATATCAACATAAATGCCCCTTCACATAAGCAGTCTTATCCCTCTAGAAGAGTCACACAAGTATCCGAATTGCAATAACTCTTCTGACCTTTCAAAAATCTGATCCTTCCAGCGTCTAAGAAAATATCTAATATTTCTATTTCTTTTCATTCACTGAGTAAGCGATGCCATCTGTTCCTTGACCTGTCGCACTCTGAATCTCTTCTTCTTTTTACCGATATTGAAACAAATCTATTTCAGATATCAGTAGAATGTTCTGTGCATAATTCTGCAATTTAGAATATTCCGACGAACCTTTGAAAACCTGCAAGCTGAACAAAACATCTCTCATCTATAAACTGAACAACCTGGGATCTTAAAACTTTCATCTACCCAATCATCGCACAGTCGCTGGTTGTTTAAACTAACTGTTGGATATTGAGCGACTGAGCGACATCCATCTCCTTGTCTGCACCCTCTGTCTGATCGCATACCCACACAACCTTTTACTCTATTTTTATTTCATGTGCGAGTAGGTGATGGCATCCATCTTTTTATTTGGTCGCAAACTCGCGAGCCTTTACTCTCTGCTTTCATTTCATGCACGAGTACGCGACAACAGTTGATTTTTGACTAGTCGCCAACTCGCAGGCCTTAAAATTTTACTTCACCCCTTGCTGTGAGTGCATGATGACACCTTCTCCTTCTTCAATTTCTCACTCGTGAGCTGTCTTTCCTTCATCTTTACTGACGGGTGACTGAGCGACAACCTTCATTCTCTATTCAGTCGCAGGCTCGCGAGCTCATCTCTGATCACCCCAAAACATCAGCGGGTGAGCGATGAGTTGATCAGTCCCTTTGGTCGCTCGGTCGCAGACCCATATCAACTTTGAAAACTATTTGTGTGACTATGCGACACGTCCCTTGTTTAGATCGTTGCACACCCGCGAGCTCATAACCCGACTTTGAAAATGCCTCGTGACTGTGCGATTCCCTTTCTCAGACAGTTCATCGCAAATTCGCGGATAGATCAGAGCTACTCAAAAATAGATCGTGATTGCGCGATAACATTTAATTTGCAACTCGTCACGCAGTCGCAGACAGAGCAGAACTCTTCATAAATGGCTCACGATTGCGCGATGACCTTTAATTTGCAACTCGTCGTGCAGTCGCACAATATAAGGACATGACATAAGAACTGACGTGACAGAGTGATGGGCTGAGACATAACTTCAAAAAGGGACATGACCATTTTTCACGTGGTTAAAATAGGATTCAAAATCAGAAAGCCCGGGAAAGAGCAGAAAGAAAGAAATTGAAGAATGAGTATGAATGTGATCACTGAGAATTTTACCCTACTCCATTCAAAACATAGTAAATTCACCCAATTGATCTGGTACTGAAAATCGGTAAACAGGCACTTTTAGGACGGATAAAGGGATTAGACGGTCACACAGGGCAGACCAGGCCAAATTGCATAGGATGGAAAATTTGGGCAACAGTTACTAATGATGAGGACAATAATGTGCAGTAGTTACAAGCTAGAATGGAAACCATGGAGAATACCATGAAAAAACATATGCAAGACTATAACAATTTTATGGGTTCGGCTATGGATTGTTTCCTAACCATTAAGGCAGAGCTGGATACTAGGCCCGCTAGTAAAAAAATAGAGGATATCACAGAGAACCTGGAGGATGATGGCCCCATAAAATGCACTAGATCTGCAAGAAATAAAAGCTTGTCAAAGTTTCAATAGTATCAAAGATACATTTTTGATATTTTTGCTCTTCTATTGAGAAACTAACTATTTACATCAAATTTATAAAGTCTCTACAAATTTATTATATAAACCCACTTTGACTTAAATTTCTATACAAATCATTATCTAAAATAATCAAAAAATTCAAATTTCTAATATTGTGAAGGAAAATGCCTCATAAAGCATAAAGTGATCGATATATAACTCTAGATGGGAAAATAGATAGTGAGAAAAATTCTAGGAGAACTAAGATGTATCAAGTGCCTAATATGAAACTACTCTGGAAAATATATTTTTACTTCTAAAGAATTGAGTTCTAAACATTTTAAAATAAAAATATCAAAACTTCCAAACATTAATCCAATATTATCGAAGGAATTCCAACAAAATACTGAAGCACGAGTAAGAAAGTTATAGAAATAGCTATGCACTTTTCTAGAAAATGTTCTTATCTGAAAAAAAAATTTTTTGTAAAATATTGTAGTGTTTGATAATATGTCAATTACGTATTAAATAGAGGCATCATCTACAAATTTTATAGTGGAAAGACTCAAGAGAGATTTGTGTTTCTGATGAATAAAGTCAAGCTATGAATACCAATTTATTAACAGCTCCCACATTGATAATACAAGGATTTGATTAATAATTTCCAAAATTCACAACATTCTATGGGTATATGAAAACTCTTTCTCATTTTTGGGATAGTTCAACAAGTATTATTTGGCGAAAACTGAACTACATTTTCTAAAGCAACATGTTCAAAAGATAAAAATAAATTAGCTTAGCTTGTAAGAGGCATAATATCTTTATAATGGAACATGATTGATTGAGTTTTCATTGTAGGAGTCATCCAAAAAATCCTTTGTATCATAATGTGACATAATAAATGGGGATCAAAGGTAGGATATGTTATTTCCTACATTACATTTGAAAGGAAGATGACCTAATAGGCTTAAAAGATCTCAAGCACTAAATTGGTGGAGTAATCTTTCACTAAATGAAAATAATACGGATGGGAATGGATAATAGGGAGATGTGAGATCTAGGATGAAATGAAGAAAAAGATTAACTTCCTATGGAATTAGATAGAGAGAAACCTAACAAACCAATTTTGATAAAAAAAAATAAAAAAAATTACAAACTGATAACTGCAGCTAACCTATAAATCCTCTTTGAAGTTATTTTAGAGGTACTAGGTTTACTAGGTTGGCTAGTTCTTAGGGCTAGGTTGACTTTTTTTGCAATTATGACTATTTTGAGTTGTATATTATAGTCAAGGCCCTAAAAATGCCAAATATGGCATTGACACTATTTTTGATAGAAAAAGCAGCATGAGGGTGCTGGCCCGTGGAACAGAGGACTAGTAGCACATTAACAACATATTAATGGAACTAGTCTAAGCTGTAAAGCATTAGCAGTATAATCTAAAACACCTATTCTAGCTCTGCCTCTATCAAAAACATAAATGACAGTACTACTCCAAAGGATTAAACCAGAGTAATTGCTACCATCAGTAGCATAAAAAGTATTAGTAATAAGCCTTGCAGGGCTACACCAAAACATATAAAAACCAAAATAAACCCCAATCGCAAAATAGGGGATCTGAGGGTCAAGCCCAGAAAAAATTACCCAAACCATAGACAACAGAGTTAGTTCTTCCCTCCCAACTGTTTAGACAGTAGGGTTCTCGCCCACTCCTCCTAAAGAAACAAGAACAAATCCTTGTTGTCCTCGTCTGCTTCTGACCTGCCACCCGCCAGCTTTTCCTGCATATTATAGAGGGTCATAGCCAAAGCGTGCATGACCTTCAATGAAAATTTATTGGTCCTCATGCAGTGGTTCATCAGGTCATGCATATTCTTTTTAATCTCGACAATCTCCTTGTCGAGATTCACAAATTTTCTTTTAAGGGTGCCTGTGAAATTGCATTTTTCCTCCATGTCCGAGGCGTGGGGTTTATCCTGGTTTTCATGATGGGGGCTCTAGGGTGGGGTGGGGTTCTTGGGGGTATTAGTGGTTCTCTAGAGGTTGGGTAGGGGAGTATTACCAGTTGGGCTCATATAGCCTTCCGAGGAACCATTTCTAGAGTTAGTGGAGTGGGAGGCATTTCTAGACAGAGAGAGCTCTTTGGAGGCCATTTCCATCATTCTAATTTTGCATTGTTCCTTGGCTATTCTATTAGACCTCCGACGACCCAAAATACTTAGGTCCACCTCCAAATTAACCTGGGTTTCCATCATTTTCCATTTTTTGGGCTTGTAATCTGTCTCAGGTGTGCTGTCAACTCCTTTCCCTTCATTGTATTCCACAGAATTAGAAACATATGACTCCTCCTAGCCCTCCTTCTTACAGATGGGGTTCTTAATACTTTTTTTATGGGTTTTTCTCTTTTTCTCTGTCAGCACAGGCTCTTGGGTGATACGGATGTACTCGGAGGAGGAATTGGTGGTCTTTTTAGCTTTTTCCAGGGGCTCTTCATGGGGCATTATCTGGATAATCAGAGGGGGTTGGGGTGCCAGGCAAATGGCTTTGTGAAATCGGTAGACAGAGGAGGAGGCCCTGGTGGAGGATAGCCCTATCTGGGTTGCTCTTAATATCAAGGACATTACTCTCTATAGAGTGTAGAAGGTAGAACGGTATAGAAATTAAATCCTTGTTCCTAATATGATTGAAGAAAGGTAAGTGGTAGTTGTAAAACATAGTGAACTTACCTTCAAGCATGAAATAATTCATTATAATGAGATGGATTTTTGGCTAGAAGTCCGGCAGCTCCTCCCTGTTGAAACCCCCATGTTTTCTCAACGGCAACTCACCGTCTTTGAAAAATTGTTTTAGGCTGGTAGGGTTGGCAGTCCAGCTGGTCTTTTTATATTTTCTCCCCACCATAGAGAGCCCCGTCACCTCAGCAATGACCTCTTCATTGAGATAGAAGTGGATGTCCCCAATCGAGACACTTCTGTTGTTCCAAGAAGAGACAAACTATTTGGATAATCTCTTGTCATGTCCACCTTTCATTCTTTCCATGAACCCCCAAATGCCAGTTTATTTGCAATATTGGGTGACCAACGGATCAGAAGTGAAGGCTTCATCAATATTATCAGCTCAATTCAGAGAATATTACCCCCCATATCAGAGGTCTACTCTTCAAGCATCAGAATATCCTTGGAGTCTGAGAGCTGAGTGTTATTGCAGGCCATATAAAACCACTCATTTTCAAAAATCCATTTTGAATAAAGCTTATACATAATCTGCCAGTTTTGAGAATTTTGGAGAATGGGCTCCGTACCACCAAGTCTAACAGATCTCCAGGTGTCATTAATATTAATAATAGCATTAATACCATCAATAGAAAAAAAAACCTTTTGAAACTGACAGCGACCACTCCACACCTTCAAAAGGTAATGATAAAACTTTATGGGAATTTAAGTTTTCCTTTTCATAAACACACAAATCACCCAAACACACCAGCACGTGATCGAGGAGAGATTCATAATGAATAAGCCAACCTAGCACATTTAAACTATAGTATTCATTTCTCCCATGATGAGTTGCTGAGTCATCGGAGGCAAGTCACCAATTAACATCCAACTATTTAGTTTGGTTTTTTTATGGCCAATTGCTGCCATTGAGTCAGCAGCCGAGTTCCCTTCTTTGTATGTATGACCTATCATCATGTGTTGGAAGCTATTGAGAAGCTCATAGATCTCCATAATGATAGGTCTAACCTGCCACCCCACACCAACTCCACTCTTGACTGCCTCGACAATTACTTTGGAATCACCCTTGATTTCCAGCTATCTAAAGTTCATCTGTTTCACAAATTTAATCCCCTAGAGAAGGGCAGTTCCTTATGCCTAGGTTACAATACAATTATTGATCGGTCCCACATAAGCCAATAGGAAAGTGGCATTGTGATCTCTCAATACTCCTCCCCCTCCATGACCAATATTATTAACTGCCCCATCAAAGTTTAATTTTATCCTACCTCTGGATGGGGCAATCCATTTCATAGCTTTTCTAGCTACCTTTTTTGCATCATCAAACCTAGAGAACCCATCCAGGAGGTTCCAGCATTCAGCAATCTTAACTTCCCAGGCAATAGGTGGATTGTAGGGGATCTTCCATTTAGCCATCCTGGTATTCTCACTCAGGAGCTTAGTTCTGATAACGAGACAGGTTTCAGGTTGGATACCATTCTCCTTGAAAATCCTGTAGTTTCTTTCCTTCCAAATGGTCTAGCATATGTGCAGGGGAAGCATATGCCAGAGGAGTTGTAGCAGGGGGTGATTTGAAGGGGATCTCCAATTATTATATTGGTGCACCTCACAGTCTAGGGCCCATGAGATACCCAACTTGTTGAAAATTCCTTGCCACATGCAGGTAGCATAGTCATAGTGGATGAAGAGGTGCTTTTCTATTTCTTCCGCCTTCTCACATAGGACACATCTGTTTTCCATGGAGAAGCCTCTTTTTGTAAGATTATCTTGGGTTAGGATCTTACCATGCATTAGGGTCCACCAATTTTTTTTTATTTTAGGCATGAGCTAGGGGATCCACACCTTCTTCCAGTCGCCTGGGTTACTCTCCTCCTTAAGAAGCAGGTTGTAAGAAGAATTAACCATGAAAGCACCAGTCTAGGTGGGGCCCTAGATAATAGAGTCATCAAACCTAGAAATTCTAATATCAGTCAGGTTATCCATATGATCCTTGGCCATATGTTTCAGGTCTGGTCTGTCCCATAAATGATTAGGTAAATCAGCCCAATCTCTTCCACTAATGTAGTTGGAAGCTCTAATACCCAGGCTAGGTCTGAGGTAATCTGTGAGTGGTTTGAATCTATGCCCCAAGTGAGGTTGGTTCATGATCCAATAGTCATTCCAAAATCTGATGGACCTACCATTAGCAATTTTCCAAAAAACACCTTTGGTCAGAAGGGTCTTACACTTGCAGATATTTATCCAAAGTTTGGATCCGCTAGGGAAGTCACTATTGTGGAACATCTTTCTGTAGGGGTTGCCTTGGAGGTATTTATTTTCCATTATTCTGCACCAATCTGGTTTTTTCTCAATGAGCTTCCAATCCACCTTCGTAGTAAGGGCCTTATTCATCAAACCAATTTTTCTAAGCCTGAGGCCTCCCAATCTTTTTGGGAGGCAAATAGTGTCCCAATTGACAAGTGAAATCCTATTTTTGTCTTCAGACCCCACCCAAAGAAAGGTTCTCTAAATTTTTTCAAGTTTATCAGCCATGTTGCTTCTAATTTTGAAGAGGCATAGGAAGTAGATAGGGATCCCCTGGAGGGTGGAAGCTACCAGCTAAAGTTTGCCTACATTGCTTAATATCTTTCCTTTCCAGCCAACAAGTTTCCTCTGGGTTCTTTCCAGAATAGAATTCTAGAAATATTGGGATACCTCTTTGACCATGAGGGGAAGGAAAAGGTAGGTAGAAGGGAGCTAGGTTGCCAGACACCCCATAATTTGAAGCACCTTATTTTGTAAATCCTTTGGAGTATTGAAGAAGAACAGTTGGCTCTTTTGATAATTAATACATTGACCTGAAGCCCAAGCATAACATTCCAGAATTTGTTTCCATTGTCTGGCCTCAATTACAGAAGAATACCCAAAGAGGAAAGTGTCATCCATGAACTATTCTAAAACCACCTGAGGGTGTGTGGAAGCTGGTTTGATACCTTTTATCCTTCCGGTAGCGGATAGCATACCAAGATTCCTGCTAAGCACATCAGCCACCATGATAAAGAGGTAGGGGGAGAGAGGGTCTCCCTGTCTAAGACCTTTCTTAGGAATAAAATGTCCTCTAGGGGAGCCATTGGTTAGAACTAAAAAGATAAAAATTTGAGTACATTCTTGTATAATTCGGATAACCTTTTCATTAAAGCCCATTTTAGCAAGGATTTTAAGTAGAAAAGACTAGTTAACTTTGTCATAAGCTTTAGAGATATCCAATTTAAAGGTCATACCTGGGACCTTGCTTTTGTCCATAGAATGGATAGTTTCATGGGTAGCAATGGCTACGTCCAGGATCTGTCTACCTGGCACAAAACCTTTCTGAGTATTGCAGATAATCCTGTCAAGAAGAGGCTTTATTCTGCCAATCAGGATCTTGGTAAGGATCTTGTAGAAGGTATTGAAGAGGCTAATGGGTCTAAAATCCATCATAGAAGTAGGATTGTCATTCTTAGGTACAAGCACAATGTAGGTTTGATTATGCTATCTAAGAAGGTGCCTAGTCCTAAAGAAATCTCTAGCATCCCTTGTAACATCACTCTCCACAATTTCCTAGTATTCCTGAAAGAATGCCGGAGGAAATCCATCCAGTCCAGGGGCTTTGTAGGATCCCATAGAAAAAAATGCCTTCTTAACCTCTTTATCAGAAACCCACTTCGTAAGCTTGTCATTATCCCCAAGGGTAATAGTGCTTTGGATGTGGTCTAGGAGCTGGTTTTGGATGTTGTCTGGGCAGTATGAGTCCACTTCTAAATATAGGTCCTTAAAGTAATTCACCGCAACCTCGTTAATTTTTTCCTTTTTGATGACTTCATTTCCTCCCTCATCCATTGAAGAGGAGATGGTATTTTTTTTTTTTGTGGATGCTGGCAGACCTATGGAAGAAGACAGTGTTTCTATCCCCTTCAACAAGCCACTGGATTTTGGATCTCTACTTCCAGTAAATTTCTTCTTTTTTTAGGGTTTCCTACCACCTGTGTCTAGTCAATTCCTCCTCCACCTGGACCTAGGGTGGGTAACTTCTGATTTCTAGCTAGGCTAGGAGGGAAACAAGAGTTTTCAAGTGATTGGTCTTCTCCTTGTGGAAATCACCGAAGTTTTATTTGCTCCACCCTTTAACTTCCCTTCTGATAATTTTAAATTTTTGTGCAATTCTGAACATAGCGGTACCCCTGATATTAGTCTTCCACCAGAATTTTACTTGGTCCCTAAATGAAGGGTGAGAGCACCACATAATTTCAAATCAAAAGGGCATTAGGCTAACCTTAGGGGAGTCAAGCTAGTAGAGAAGGAGGGGGTTGTTATCTGAAGTCATTCTAGGGAGGGAGGACAAAGAAGAATTCATGCAAAGGTTCCATGAGGAGGTGGCGAGGACCTGATAAAGTCTCACCTGGATGAGGTGGGTACCCTTCCTATTATTAGACCAAGTGAAGGGGTTCCCCTTTAGAGTAATGTCAAGAAGATCTGTGGAAGCAATAAAATCTGCTAGCTCCCCCATGCTATCCGAGTAATCCATGAGGCCACCACAGTTTTCACAGGGGTAAAGCGGGGTGTTGAAATCAATGGCTAGAAAAAAAATTTCTGAGCAATTATGCTCAATCCTCTGGCCAAGCTCAATCCACAGAGAAGCTCTAGCATGCTGGGTGTTAGGAGCATAAATATTGAAGGTGGTCCATTCAATACCATTCTTCCTAAAGGTGACTGCAAGGAAACTAGGGGAAGAAGCAGCCAACTGACCAGTTATTCGATTAGGGTTCCAGAGCGTGGCTATACCACTAGACGCACCTGCAACTTCAGAGTAAAGGAAAATAGCCCCCGGCCAAAGGTAAAGTGCCAAGGTGGCAAAAGTACTAGCAAACATCTTAACTTCCTATAAAAGAAGAACCTCCAGCTTGAGATAAAAAATGTAGTGTTTGACAACATTTTGTTTAAGGGAGCTGTTCAAACCCCTCACATTCCAAGAGAGGCAATTCATATCTTACTTTTGAAACTAGATTCCAGGGTTTGTTGCCTTCCTGCTGCAACCTCCCTTGTGGACCCTTTTGATCTCCTTACCCATTTTGAGGGTCTTCCTCTGGTTGTTTCCATCCCCACATCTACCTTTTTAGTATTGGTTTTCTTTTTTTGTGTTTTCCATTCCCCCTCCTCATCCTCTGAACCATCTGTGGAGCTAAGGGTGATTTTATTTAAAACCTTTGGGGTGGGTTTAGCCTCTCACTTTGGGGAATATACCTCAAGGGCAACCATAATGGCAAGATGTTCCTCCCTAGTAGTGTTAATATTTCTCTCCTGGGGTGGGCGTCCAGGTTAGAACAGGCATCAAAACCGGTTCTGACAAGGATTGCATCACCGGATCCCTCGAGGTTAGGTTTGGAAGAGAACCAAAGAACCCCACAAAAATTTCCTAGGGGAGACTATCTCACCTTCTTCAAGTGCCTGTGCATCAGAATCTATATCATTGGCCACCGAGGGTAGTCTTGACACCAATATTTCCTCATCCCCAATGGGGAGAGGGACCTCTGCTATTCCTTTATCCTTGTTCTCTCATTTCTCTCCCAACTTGGTGGCCTTGCAGGTATCACTAGAGTGGCCTTTGCTTTCACATTTCTGGCAGAAAAGGGTAGCATTTTCATACACCAAAGCTTAGGTCCATCTACCTAGTTTAGATTTCAAAGTATTAAGTTGGGTAGGATTTTATTCATAGTGACATTCACACAGAATCTAGCAAATACCAACCTGGATTTAGACCGGGTCACCTGATCCAGCGTGATGAATGAACCAAAGGAATCACCAGTCCATCGAAAGACTTGTTTGTCCCAATATACTCGAGTGGGAGGCCTGGGAGGCGGACCCAAACCAGAGCTGAACTAGTTAGGTCCATTGCCAGGTTGAATCCGGGTTTCCATTTTGCAAGGGCCAAGAAGTGTTTTTCATAGACCCATAAACTAGATAGCACACAAGACATATCCTCCAGGGTGGTAAACTTAAAAAGAAAGAGCCCTCTCAGCATAGTAGAAACCAAGACCGACCCCTTGATCTTCCACTGGTTAGAAACCCATTTTCTAACCATTTCAATAGTAGGTCAAAAGTTGAAGAATCAACCAACCAGTGCTAGCTGAAAGTCCTCCATTGTGCAATTCACCAGAGCGTCAGGGAGCAACAGTTCAGTTCCTTCCTCAGTTTGAATAAAATCCACCAGAAGATCTTGCAAGGGTTGTTGGGAATCACCAACAAGGGCTCCTTTCCAATTAGGTTTAGGGGATAGTGGGGTATCAGCAGATGAGGATGCTTTTTGAGATTCCCCGGTTGACTCAATCACAGGGACCGTGATAGAGGAGGCCTGGGGTCCATTTGGTCCAACAGGTGGGTCAGCTAGCGAGGCAGCATTTCCCCTTGGGGAGGCAGGCATGGGAGCTTGTAGTTTGAAATTTGGGCTGGGAGGGAAGTTGGGCAGGAAGTTGCAGAGTGAGAAGTTGCAGAAATTCTAGTATCTAGACAATCCTATTTTGACACTGTTACCACCTCATTCCTAGATAGAAAAAAGGGGATATTTGTAAGCAGAGATTTATTTGCCTATTTTTATTCTTGGTTTTGAATCAACCTTGGAATTGAATTGAAATAAAGGAAAGCATGCTAACATAGAGAAAAATCTAGGTCTGAACATAAAGTGTCTTATACCTTGGAAACACATGTACTTATTTGAAAGTAATCGTGACTTTTAATGCAATAGCTTGACAACACATGAAAAACCTAGAAGGAAGTCATGAAAGACATGCCTTGTAAAATGAATGTTATAGTTTCACACAATGCTGGATATTAAAAATGAACATGGAATGAATGCTTGAAGAATTGATTGCTTCAATGGATGGAGATTATCTTCTTCCTTTATTTTTATCTCCTCTACTTGGTCATCATGGGAGAGAAGTTTTCTCCAATGGAGAATATTTTCTTTGAGAATGTCTTGAGTACTTGAAATCTATCTTAGAATGCTCAGAGTGAAAAGTTGTAGAAGCGAGAGCTTGAACACTTATGATATGATCTCCAAATGAGGAGTTGTAGGTTTCTTATATACCCCTCACAAACATTTTGGAGTTCAATACTCGAAGAGGGCTGATGAGAATTTAGATTTTATGAAAAACCATTTACATAAATCTTAGGTTCAAATTTTGGAGGAAACATTGGGGAATAGGTTGACTAGGTCAAACTGTTCCTAAGAATAGGCTGACCAAGTCAATCTATTCACCCAAAAATAAAATAGATATGACAAGGGGATCTCAATTTAAGAGGAGAAGCCAAAAATAAAATTGAAGTTGGTGAGCTTTTGTAAGAAACATAAAAGGGATTTATTCCGTAGAAATTTTTGGTTTTGTAGAAATTTAGTATGTAGCACCCTTCCAGTTGTGGAAAGTTGCCTCCAAAAGCTTGAACTCTTTCCAAGGAGGAGCATCAGGAAGATGCCATAAGTAGAATAATGAGAACATAAAAAATAAAAACCAAGAAAAATAACACAAGATAAAAACTACTCTCAAACTACTCATGATTACTTGAATGAAGAATTTTACAATGATTACACTCTAGAAATAATGAAGCGAAGATAAAATAGTTTATATGAAAATTCACTTATACAATACTAAACATCCTATCACTTGATTGCCTTTTTGAATCATTTGGGGAAGAGACGTGTTAAAGGATAACATAATGAGAATTGAATAGGAGAGATGATTTTAGTAGAGTTTGTTATGTTTGTAGTTGTAAATGAGGCTCAATTATTCTATTTGTAAGGAAACTTGCAGCCATACAATGATTATTTTCACATAACCCACAAGATAAATGAATCAAATAAGTGTTCAAAATCTACATGCAAGATAATAAAAAGCATACCCATAAAAATGTAACACATAATATACTCTAGGAGAACCTTCAAGAGGTAAATACCCAACCTCCAGAACTAATTTCTTTTAAGGTGAAAAAGTTAAGTTACAGATAGTATTTATATATGTTGGTGGTATTATATTTGGAGGTGATGATATTATTTGCAAGAAGTTTGTTGAAGAGATGTAGAAATAACTTCAAATTTCTATGTGTTACCCCAACCCTAATTTTTCTACTTTAAATCACATTAAGTGTAAATGCCTTCAAAGCAAATTAGAGTCGAGTCCCCCTTTTGTGCATTGTATCTTCCCTTCAAAAATTTTGTGCTAAGTTTCGTCTAAGTAATAAGATCAAGTCATTGAATTATTTGAACCTTTGAACTAATTAAACTTTTTTCAAGGCTCAATGTGTTCATTCTTTTCGAAGAATGCAAAGGTTGGTCAATAAGGAGAGATTTATTCTTTGGAAAAAGTGACCAGAAGAAGGGAATATTATGGCGGCATATCTTAAAATATGAATTTTTAGTTTCTTTGAAAGGAGTAGTAATGATGAACTTAAAATCCCATATGTTGAAAAGAGGGGTAATTAAAATTTATATCGAGTATAAAATCCCACAAATTGAATTGGTACGAATGAAAGATTAAGCGATTAGTTGAGATATTTTTGATTTTGGGAGATGATTTAAAGGTAACCTAATATTTCAAGAAATTGAAAAAAATGGAAGGAGGAAGCAGTCCATGAGGTATTTAAGGTTTTGTCAAATTTGAAGTTGTAGAAGATTTAGATTCAAATAGGTGAGTTTTATACTATTCATTCCTATAGTTCATAGTTCAGAGTTATAGCTTGTCTTAAATTTCTATATTTTATCAAGCTAGTCTAAGAATTGTTACCATCAGAATGATATTTCAAATTTTTTAGCATGAGTTCAGTCATGATTCCTCTTCCCCTGAGTGCAGAAACTTGTGTCTGGATCAATATGATTTGGATAATTTTGTAGGATGGACCAGATATCCTGTTGGGTCTTCTATTATGAAATTAATTGTAGAATGTGGCATAGTTGAAGCCACAACATTTCCCTCAGTTGGATTATACCCTGAGCTTGTTAGTGAATGCATGAATACATACGACCCAAAAGATAGGTGTATTAGAAAAGTAGATTGGTATGTTTTTCTACCTATTAATAGAGAAACCATCATAGTTGTCATGAGAATTTTAGTAAAAGAGAACTATTCTGATTTTACCATAGTAAGAATTTTGATAGTTTTGTTACACATAGTTAAGGATTCCTAACTAGTCTTTTACTTTCAAGACTGGATGTATTTCTTTATTCAAGTCATTCTCGAAGGTACCCAATTTCTGGATTGTGGAGAGATAATTAATAAAGAAATGCATGATAAATTGAATAATGGTGATTCTGGGCATCAAGGATTTTACATGACCTCATATTTATTTTAATACTTGGAATGCACAATAGAATGGATGGGCTTGCATCATAGACATTTACAAAGGGCATCAAAGTCTATAATAATACCTACACCTACACATGAAAAGGTGTTGTGATAATTATAGAAAACTAAATGATGTGTTTACTGACAGATTGACTCATTAATTGGCAGCAAATTTGTACAAAATAATGTTCAAGGAAGCCATGCAGTTACTAAGTATTTATGGCAGCTACTATACATAATTTCCTCATTACACTTATATTAGGGTAGGCAGATTTGAAGGTGAACCCATTAGATTACTTAGGTATGCTCCAAACTATTTATTATTGGTTGTAGTGCACAAACTTCTTGCTCATGTAAGTAAGATGTATTTAACCAGGAAGGAGCCACGTATCTCTTTTCCAATAGAATTCAGATTGTGAAAATGCAATTCTATTCTAGATGCTCTTAATTTGGAATTAGATTTGATGAAATTCAATTTTATGTTTTCTAAATAAAGAGTCAACTTTGACAATAGAGGTTTTTCTAAAAAGCACCTAGACTTAAGAGGAGATTAATGGCCTCTCCCATGAATGGAACAAATGGGATTGAAGATGTACATAAGAGGAATCAAAGAAGATGAGAGTTCTGTGATAGATCATATTTATGACCAGATTAAGTTATTGTCAATTCCATAAGTTGATTAGTTAGGGCTAGAGCAAGAAAATGTGGAAATGAGGACATTTCCTGTCATACGAAAAATTGAAAATTGGTTAAAGGAACATAGGGATTTCCAAGCTCAAGAGAGAAAATAAAGTTGTGAAGGATCCTAAAGAGTGCAAACCTCATTTTTATTTTTCTGACCAAAGTGTTCAAATTTGTGATGCAGGAAAATCCAAAGTTAAGAGAAAGAAACCTTCCAACAGTAAAAAGTCTAAAAGTACCCCAGTGCTTACTTCCCCTATTCAGATAAATATATTCAAGTCTAAAAGAAAGGAAAAGAATGGAAACATTGAAGAAATAATTATTGATGTGGATTTGGACGATGAGGGTGAAAAGCAGATGGCTAATCAAGATATATTTTTTTCTAAAATGGATATGAAATTTCAGACTGAGGTAACCTCTAATCTTGATGATATAATTTATTTGACAGAATCATTGGCTATGGCCAATCAAACTCCGACCTAGCATTCTTCTTACAAAGCTACACCCAACACTACTCCTAACTGGCTGGGAGTTGTAGTGAGTAAGAAAAGCCACATTGTTCCAGTTACTATGCTGCTAGAATACATGGTTAGTAAATTCTTGGGGAAGACCCCCAAATCCAAGAAATTGGAAGTCACTTCAAGGATTGAAGTGGATCATAAAACATGGAGCTGGTTTGAAGAAATAGCTAAACCAGTCACTAAAGATGAAGCTCAAGAGCCCATTGTTTCTGATTTTGATGTGACAAAGGTAGATCCTAGGGTGGCAACTACAAACATGTACAATTATTATTTCAAAGCTCCTATGGAGAAGATGTTAAGTATGTCATGGAAAGAAGGTAAAGATAAAAAGGAGCTAACATAGATGCTAAAAGTAATTTTCAAATACATCAATGTTATTCATGGTTGAAGCCCATAGCCAATTTCTCAAGAGTCAGCGTCGTTTGATCCAAAGTTCCCAGCCAACCAAAAATTCCTCAATCAAATTCATCAAGGAAATATGGTAGTAGGAATATTTGATGAATGACTAGAAATTATAATCTAACAAGGAAAGAAGTATATTACAGAATCAAGGGAGGTTTATATTGATACAGTTACGACTATGGGAGAATTGGAAACACAAGTCTTAGCTAGGGAGAAGAAAGAAATGAAATGGGCCAGTAGAGCACTCTAGATGACTGAAATGCAAAAATATGGAGTTACTAAATTTCTATCAGAGGTCCCCTTGAAAAATATTAATGTGGATGTCGTGCTCAAGACATTGAAAGAAGAAATAGAAGAATTGAAGAAAGTGAAATCTGTGGGGGTATAAGATTTCTCAAAGGTGGCACAAGGAGATGCCTTTCTTTATGTATGTTCAGGTCATCTTCCAGTGTGAGCGGCAAAGATCATAGAGATAAAGAGGGAAAAAGAAGTGTCAAGACAACAGATAGCCCACATAAATATTCTCAATGTTTAGGAAATTCATGAATTCATTAATGCTTACAAGGAATGGAAGGTGACACTTACTACTCAAGTTCAGCAAGCTCAATCCACCGGATCGGGAACAATAGCACATTCGTAGCCACATTGCCACATTTTTTGTTTAATTGCATAAATATTTAGTGATCTTTGTTGGTAGTTATTTTTTGTAGCTCCTAAGTTTAGTTACTATGAACTTGAGTTAATGGATCTCAAGAATTAATTTTTTGTTATGTAAAAGAGTATATATATGTGATCATAAGATCGATAAAGGGTTAACAATTTTTTCCAATAGAAAATTACAATAATTATTTGGTGATGTTTTTTGAAGATACTTTTGATATTTGAATGAAAAGCTAGACAATATTCCAGGGATTTTTGATATGTATATTTGAAAGATTGAAATAAGAATTTTGCAGGATTTTTTTTGAATGATTGGAATTTACATTTCTTTGGACTACATCTATGTACATATCTTGTCGTTATTTAATGGTCTGTTGAAAAATATTAAATGCATTTGATTTACCATACATAGGATTTGTAAATTTCATGAGCAAAATATTTAGATAAAGCCACAATTTCATATTCATTACATGTTGATGGAATGGATATTCATTACTTTATGGTTAAAATTATAAGTGTAAACATCTTTAGGTATACTTTAAACTTTTAGAGTTTGGAATTGCATGGTGTTGTTTGTTGGTATCTATTGACTATTGTGCTTATAGGTGTTGTCTATTGGTATCTCTTTTTGATAATGTGATCATATATTGATCTTATACTTAGTTTCTTTATTCCTTTCTAGCCAAAAGTTTAGCTAAGTATTTTAATTGGAAGAATCTAAATTTATCTAAATGAGGGAGCTATGGCTCTAGTCTAAAATTTAGAGGGAAATCACTAATTCAATTACCCATTTTTTTCTTAACCTATTTGGTCTCATTATTGGGTTGTAGAGCCTTGCTTTAGGAAATCTTTTGGAAAATATGATGTTCAACAATTTAAAGTTATTTGTCACTTTAATGCGTTTGAATGGTCTACCTAACTAAAAAATCAAAGAGAAATTTGGCTTGGGCATCAAATACATAGCTCTTCTTATATTTGTGTAATCATTAGTTCCACCATTGTTAGCCATGAGAATATGTACTCCTAATGATTGCAATTTTTTTAAAGATGGAAAAAGGTTGGCCTTGTCTCATTTCAAATTTTTTTCACTTTTATCTTTATTCTATACCTCCTTGGAGAGTCTTGCCTTGCCTCACCTATAAATGGAAATATAATTTAGCACTAAATATTGTAACAAAATGAGTGAACAAACTTGGATATTCAGAACTAATATGGATACCCAACTACTTGATTGGATGCATCAAATTTAAACCAACTAATTGCCTCTTTTTTCATGCATTGAAAATGTAAACCATATATTTTGGCATTTCCCCTTGACTGAATAAAATTGAAAGTCATCTTTAAAAAAAATTCTACATTTTCAGCATAAGTTGAATTGGAAATAGGCTCTTCTTGATCTTGGTTTACATGATGATATCATTATTGATTTATCCAGACAAATTATTTTAAGACATACTTATAATTGCAGATGTTTTTCTATGTTCTCAAATACTTATTGTCAGGAAACTGATACTTTAATTCTTTACTCTAGCATATTTTTTCAGGTTCATTATTTATTTTCATAGTTTCTAAATTGTCAAGGAGAGGTTTGATACGTCACAAACATGTATATTGTGCAACTGCTCATGGCTTGGTGTTTGGAACTTGACACAAAAGTGGACACAACATGAGTTATAATGGTATATGTTAGTGAGGAATGGAAAGGTGGTATGGAAGAAGATTAGGTCCAAATTGGTGATGTGGACTCTCTCATTCATCTATTTTTAAGTTGGAACTAGCATGGCGTTATATATATTTGTAGTTCAACAGAAAGCATTTCCTTTAGTAACATTAAAGAACTACCTAAGGATCAAAGAGGCTCGATCTCGCATGTGTGAGTTAACTTTGATGCAAGAAGGCCAAAAGAGACTGTGTGGTTGACCACTAGGAAGCACCAAAGTCAAGAAGAGTGCAGGACCATCAAATTAGACACAATAATGACATGGGCTAAAAGAAAATTTCTAGGTTTTATCTTTTTGGGTGGACCTCGGTCATGATATTTTTTTTTTTTGAAAATCTTTTTCCCTAATTTATGTATTTGTCTTTGAATTGTTGTATTTGCACAAAAGGGTTCTCATAGGGGTAGTTTGCTACATAATGGTTGGCTAGGTTGGGTATCTTTCAAAACAAGTGGTTGGGAGTTGTGGCTACTCTATATTTCTTTTTCTTGGTTTTGCAGATGATTTAGTGATTTTAATGAATTAATTGTATTTATTAATATTTAATAAATATCAAAAACTTGATTGATAAAAAAAATTGATATTCTAATTATTATTTGTATTATTTTGTTTAATAATATCTTTTAGTTTAAAAATATATCTTATA
The DNA here is from genome assembly GCA_018584345.1 of Thuja plicata. NCBI lineage: Eukaryota > Viridiplantae > Streptophyta > Pinopsida > Cupressales > Cupressaceae > Thuja > Thuja plicata. Next base: position 105,545 of record MU223156.1, read on the forward strand.
TTATAATTGATAGTTATCAAGTTTAATTATTCGTAATTGTGTAGCTAGATTCGATCTACATGTATGTGATGGAACTTTATTTTCACACAATGAATATTATGCTCTTTCCACTATTAGTGTTCATATGAGTGGTTTCTATTTTCTCAAAAATTTACCTTATTTTTAATACCTAGACTTATATCTATAATAAAGTTATTTGTCTTTGAGCTATCATAATACATTTATATATGTATGCAAAAAATATAAGCATAGGTTTTGTTTTACAAAACTTGTCTCAGACATCTATGCAGTTTGAATATTCATAGTTTTTAATGTTGTTCTTTTGATTTCTCTTGCAATTCTATTGGTGCTTTGTTCAACTTAACTTACTTAGACTCTTACCCAATATATAGAATAGGAATCGGTCTCTTACAATTCATTTTGAACCAATTTAACTATTATTTCCTTAACCATTTTTCAAACTTTGTCATATGTAGGTGAGTTCCATTATAAGGTTAATTCCCCACACTTTTCCTTGTAGTACACTTTAAATGTATTTTCCTTGTTTTCTTGAACTTTAAAATAAACATCAAATATCAACATTGGTTCTTGAACAATTTTCGCACCCAGTGTTATAAATGACACCCCACTTTAAACAAATTTAAGCTTCAATATTGTGAAAGTCAAGTTTAAATGAAACAAATAAATGTTAATTTAAACTTTAACACATTCCTTATCATCTTTTAAATATTCTCACTCCTAGGTAAGTGTGACTTCTAAGGTCACTTCCCAAAAACTCACTCTACACTAACTCTGCAATATCTTTTCCATGTCAAACTTGGCTATTATTGATCTACTTGTATCTTCATTTCAAAATTTAGAGGGGAAGTGGCTTTTATTATACTAAATATCTGAAAATTTTCAGAAATCTTTATTTCAATAATGTTAGATACTTCTCTACTTCCTATAAGCAGTAGGAAACCCGCTATAATTTTATAATTGTTTTGCAAACTATTCAAATACCTTTCAATTTACATCTTAACCATTTGTTCTTTACTTTGTAAACTAATTTCAACTACTTTTTGAAAAGACCATCCATAATAATATTTTTTCACTTCCATGTATTAAAAACTCATACTGATATTAATTGATCATAAATATATTTTTCCCTTCAGTAAACATTAGTTATTTTTTTAATTAAATAAAACTTACAAACGTATATTTGAAAATATACAATATAGTGACCCTTACAAAACCAAAAAATTATAGTTGTAAATATAGTATCCACTTCCCTACAATTGCACATGCCACTCCATGATCGGGAAGCTTAAAAAACTATATATAACACCCTGTGTCTCTAAGCATTGATATATAAGTTAATATATTAGAAATAACAATTTGATCTGTGTGTATAAGATACATTAGTTTAAAATGTACAATATTTTATATTAAAAATAATATTTTTTAAACACTTTTAAACTACATTCTTGAAGATCTTTTTTACACTAAAACCCTCGAAAGTATTAATTAGCTACCATTGTTCAATTAATCTCTTTGAACAAAATCATTTCACCTTGGTAAAAATATTTACCCAATGCACTTGCCCTTATTTTAATTTATTTTTTCTTTTATTTTATCTATATCTTTTATAAATTTTATTTTGTCATTTTAACTACGAAATGATTTCAATTTGGATTGTATTTTTTGCACAAAATAATAATCAGCATAAAGGCCAACTGTTGGCAATATCTACAAAGATCAATAATTATAAAACGATGCAATATCTGTGAAGATCAATAATTATAAAATGATTCAATGTTTCTATATATTATGTAATTGTAATAAAAAAAGAATGGCAAATGTATGCTAATATTGGTAGAAAATAATTTTTAAATTTTTTTTCAAAACTGGAATTATACTCTATGATTTATGATTTCTAATCTAAAAGAGGAAAACTGCATATTAATATTTTATTTAAATTATGAATTTAAAAAATAAACAATCACCTTAATTTATTTTTGTTTCAAAGTTATTCAACAAAAACTATAAATTTGAACAAAATAAAATTATATTAATTTTAACTTGTTTAAAGTTATGAAGTCCTCTAATGCATATAAATTTTATGAATAACAAAGATTTGAGAATTTCTATCTCAATCTGATCCTCCTGTTCCACTCAGCTAACATGTAGTCAAATTTTGATTTTTCTGATAAGACCTAAACATCTCTTCAGCAAAATCTGACCAATTTTGAAAGAATCTACAACGGCCATTGAATCAGATTTAGAGTATTTGCAAAAGGCATTTTGTGCACAAACATCCTGTTGATAATAGGGAAATGAATTTATCGTTAGTTAATAAAATCTCTTATTATTGTGTAAATCCTCTGAGCAGCTCAAATGCCAAGAAGATTCGGAAGTAGGATAAGGATGGGTATCTGCAACGGAGCAATCCCAGCAGGGTTTACACCCATATGATTAATAAAAAAAAAGAATTGATTGAAACTTAAGAAAGAATCAATTGTAATTTACAGTTGTAAATTTTAGGGTTTTTCTCCACCGTTAGATCAGGGAAATAAATTTGATATCTGTAGAGAAACAATTTTAGAGATGGCATGTAAATTTTAGGGTTTTGCTCCACTGCTAGATCAGGGAAATAAATTTGATATCTGTAGAGAAACAATTTTAAAGATGACATTACTCAATATAAATACCACATTCTTGTCTATAATCTAACTAGTCATTCCATTCCATTATAATACCCCCAGCTACTTCTATGTGTTTTTGCAACTACAACCCACACCCTCTTCATTCTATAGTCCTCTTGCCTCCCTTTTTGGACACTCCTACACCCAACTTGCTCCCAGTCTACAAGCGGAACATTCTGCATATGCAGTTAGCCTTTAATTCCATTAAGTTCAATCTAGGTTGCAGCTCTCCTAACCTCCTTATCTTTGTTGACATTCTAGAGGAAAATGGGCTTTATTAGAGGATTAAATTTGGTAACATACAACCAAACACCTCTCAGAAAAAAAAATCCCTTTGACGATATTGAATTCAACATTAGAGACTTAAAATCCGCACACCACTTTTCCTTTACACATTCTTTCATTATCTAGGGAAAACCCTTAGCTAAGAGTCTACCCTTTTATTTATCTATTTTACCATCTAATTTATACTTGGTATTAAATGTCTATTTACACCCAATTTATTTCTTATCAGGTAGTAGATCAACAAGTTCCCAAGTATTGTTTTTCAATAGAAACTAATACTTTGCATCTACATCTTCATTCCAAAGTTTTGCTTCTAGTGCTTCTTAAAAATTAGGTGGTTCAAAGTTACCAATAGTTGACCTCGTTAACACTAGATTTACCTTATTATGACCTATGTTTCAAGTCCTCGGACTTAAAGTTGAAGTGTCCAAAACTTTGTCTAGATTTCCATCAATGGTTTTTTGATTCTTTTGAAAAAAAAAAACCACTACTTTAACTTAATAAAGTCTCTACAAATTCAGCAGATGGATCCAACGAGACTTAAATATCCTCACAAACCATCATCTAAGATTATCAGAAAATTCAAAATTCTAAAATTGTGAAAGACAGTGCCCCAGAGAGTATAAACTAATAGATATATATTTCTAGATGGGAAAATAAATAATGACAAAAAAAGTAGGAGAACTAAGATGTATCAGGAACCTAAGATGAAACTACACTACACTACTAGATATTTTTGTAGCCCTAAGTACCAAAAATTTAAAAGTCAAAATAAGAAAAATTCAAACATGCAATCGAATATTATCAAAGGATTTACAACAAAATATTGGAGCAAGAACAAGAAAATAGTAGACACAATTATCAACTTTTCCAGCAAATGTTCTTATCTGAAAAGTACTATTTTGTAAAACCTTCATGTGTCTAATATTACGTAATTTACATAGTTAACAATTGTAAAGCTAGTTATAAAGAATTTAAATATTATTGTGCTAATTTATTTGTTGCCACCACGATGACAAAGGAGTTTAAAAATCCCACTTATGAGTTAAATGAAAGATGAATGGTTGAAAAAGATGATTGATTTAAAAAATTATATATATATTAGGAATTGAGGGTAGTTGAAACACTTCCTCCGCCTGAAATTTGGCGTGGGACCCAAGAGCATGGAATATATGAGCGACAAGAAGAAGAACCGTGTTCACAAGACTGAGAACAGTCATAAAAAATAGAAACATTCAGCAACACTCTGACAACTTTATAAGGGGCATTGCCCCAATGCTTAAGTAACTCTTTCAAGTGGGCCACATTGTTATCTTGCACTTGAATCTACATCATGACATTCTTACATATACATGCTTTAGCATATAAATAAAAATTAATATGAAGAAATTTATGAGTAAATAACATTACAATAATAATATTTTTTTGCTAACTAAAATATTATTATTATTAACCAAAATAAATGCTATTTATTCTAAAGAACAAAATTAGACAGAACACAGTTGAAAAAGAATATTTATCATTTGAAGATAGATTAATATGCATATCCCAAAAACTAATAATATATCAATACTTTGTTTCCAGAATTGATTAACAGGTAAAAATTTATATTCAGCAAGCTCCTTGGAGCGAATCTACAAAATACATGTCGAGAAATTTGTGTTCCACTTGTGAACGCATTTTCTTAATAACATAAAGGAGATTTCAATTTTAAAACTAAAATAAAAAAATTAATGATATTTCAGATTAAGGGTAATAAACGTTGAATTCTAGTTTGATGGGGCACTTAGAGAGTTAACAGTGTGATTGTTAAAAATAGAAAAGATGCAAGCGTTTAGATAACATCTATGTATAATTGTTAACTCCCAAAAAATAAAGTAAACATAAACTGCACACGAATTTATCTGAGAGTTAAAATTATATTAATTTGATTCAGATATGGATAACGTTGATATGGAAGAGATATTTGGATATGATGGTTCTTATGTGGATAGATCTGTTAATGAAGGGAGGTATGGATATGGATATGGAGGGCTCGCTGAAGATATTACTAGACATGAAGAAGCAAGAAAGCTGGAAGATGGATCTGATGAAGATGTGAAAGTGAATGAAGAAGAAAGACATCATGAAGATAGTGTTGATGAAAATATGAATTGGCATGATGAAGAATATGATGAAGATGGATCTTATGAAAGAAGATATACATATGGACGATATAGATCTAGAGGACCTTATAAGGCTAGAAATTGGTATAGAGAAACTACTACATTTGAGCAGATCTATCAATGTTATCCACCTATTTATGCTGACAGTCCATAGCTTGAAAAATCCAACAAAATAATAATGCCTTCGTCTGCTCTTTCCCGTCTGATATCTCAAGAAATAGAGTATCCAATGCTTTTCCAGCTTCAGAATACCATCACAGGCCGCATCTCACACTGTGGAGTTCTTGAATTCATGGCTGAGGAGGGAATAATTTATATGCCACTTTGGATAATGGAAAATATGCTTCTACAACCAGTAGATGCTATCAAATTGAAGCATGCCACCCTTCCCAAGGGAACATATTTGAAATTGCAGCCCCACACAAAGAATTTCGTAGACATATTCAACCCAAATGCTTTGTTGGAGGTTTCTCTGAGGAACTTCTCTTGTTTGACCATAGGCGATACCATTAAGATAGATTACAACAATACCACATATTGTATAAATATAGTTGAAACAAAACCTGAATCTGTCGTAAGTGTGTTTGACACAGACTTGGAAGTAGAATTTTCTCCTCTGGATTACAAAGAACCTGAAATCCTGCCACTAAATCCTGCTACAACTAGTGTAAGAGAAAATCCATCTATAGAACATGGAGAAGAATCTCAATGCAGATTTACTGTAAGGACCAAAAAATCCAAAAATGCCACATGAGCACAAAAAGACAAATATTCTCGAACGTCAATTCAGTAGTCCTAGATGGTCAATCGCTATGGACTGATCAACATAAAAACTCAGGATATAGAAATAAAATACACATAATCTCTAAATTTCTATTTCAATTATTTGACATAATACAAAAGGTAGTATACACAAAAGTAATTGACCATTCTGTCAAAATTTTAACATTTCTATAATCAGTAAAATTACAATGTTCAATATCAGGATGCCGACTAACTCGTTGTGCACCCTTACATCATAAATATGATTATTCATATATACAACATGTTCAAGACCAAATGGCCAATTTAAACAATATCCAAGATGCCATCGAACAACTGTCCATCTGCATGGTCTGATCTCCTAAGCCATCGAACACTTGTCCATCTGCAAATATCGAGATGGGAGTGTGGATCAGGGGTTTAATCCACCCAACCATGGAGTGGTTAGCTCCCCCGAGGTTCATCCTGAATGAAGAGCACACCGACCCTGCCCAAGAAGTCTATCTCTTGGCACTGATGGATCAGAAGGAATCTAGTGTTTCTATGAAACTAAATACTTTCCACATATGTCTAAGTAGAACTAATCACAAGTTACAGTAAGATGGAACATAAATAACCAACACATTTAAGAAAACATGGGTTTCCATAGCTTTGGCCAAAGCGTAAATGACCAGACTTCTACTGGCAGGCAAATAAACAAAATTTACCCTTTCCTGATTTTCCATATTCAACACCCTTTCCAATTTTATTCAAAGATCAATATCAACAAAAAAATAATATACTAAAAACAAACATGATGCAGGAACTTAGCACGTTTTTCCAATTTTCCTACAAACTCTTATGAAGAATAATAAGTTTTAATTTAAACTAAATTTCACAATTTTTCAGTTTCTATGATGAACCAAATTTCTCTTTAGAGTGTTTCATATGTGGGTTTTATTTTTGGTGTTCTAGTTCTCTAAAATATTGCAGCATCCACTGAGATTAAAATAATGAACAAAATGATGCTGGAAACCATGATGCAGTAAGGCATTTTCTAAGTTTTCTTGGCATCATTCTCTTTCCCAAGTAGTCTAATGTTCATAACTTATTCCTTTGATGGTTTACCCCATTTCCAGCTGCCATTAACCAACCCAAAAGTAACATTACTGACAGAGAAATATTCCTATAGAAACTGTACATAAGTGGAGGTATTTGAATAATCTTACTTTTAATAGTTAATGTTTTCAGTTTTGACTACAAACATCTACAAATTGTTGTAGTCAAATTCTGGAAAAATAGTCAGAAGGTTTATGCTAAAGGTTCAAGACATTAAAACAATTTACAAAGGGCTCTAATACGGTGGCTTCAAAATTTCTAAAGTGCCAACGATTTCAGCTTAATCTGACATTTGTTTTATATACAAAAGAAAAAGGTTACATGTCATTACGTCATACATAATAATTTTGGGTTAGAGGGACTCTGATTCATGGTGTAAAAGTAAAAACTATGAACCCTGGATCCTTATTGCCAGATAATTAAGGAACCAAAAAAAATGAAGTTATCACAACATACACATTTCTGAAGCTTAACATTTGCACTACCAGTAAGGAGACTTAGAGATAAGGAGGATCCAGTAAAATGGATAGGGTGGCTGTTGAAATCTCAACCCCAAGCTTCTTACATTGACACCAACCTTATGCTCCCTTCCCTATTTTTTCCATGTCTCCCTATCTCCTCTTCCCGTGCTACACTTCTCTTCCTCCTCTGATTTCTCTCCCACTCCCCTATGTGCGGCTTACTCTCCCTTCTCTCCCCTTCCTCTCTTCTCTATTTTCAAACTATGTTTTCTCCTCTCATAATGCATTTTCTTTTTATTTTTTAACTGCTATTTTTTTCCTCTTGTGTACCCCTCTCCTTGCTTGTTGTCTTTTAATTCTAAATGTCTTTTCTTATTTCCAATAACTCCCCCTGTTGTATTACGACTACCTCTCCATTTCCCTTTCACCGATTAATGCTGGCTCTATTTATAGAGGCCAAATAATTTTATCACCGACTCCTCCAAAGTCAACAAAAGGGGCTGGAAATCAAATCCTCCAGATTCATTGGTGGATTTGCAAATAAGTTCCAGATTTGTTTTTAATGAGGACGGTGGAAGTATTTGGAAATAAACTTTTCTATCAACTTCCATACTCCACGTATCATCTTTATCAATGATATGAGATGTTTCTGGAAGAGGGATGTGACATCCTCCCCCCCTTAAGAAGTTTGTCATCCATGATGAATCGATCAAAATTTACAATCATGTCCAAGAAAATAAGTAAATTCACATTAACATGGTTAATTATTCTAGTTCCATTGTTCAAGATAATGCATTTTTATCATAAAATCAACAAGTTTAGAAATTTACTTTCTTATTCAAATCAACTTTTAAATCTCCACACACACCATGCATTTACCATGTGAGATAGAGTTAGAGATAAAAATTCATTTGTCAATAGCAACTATAAAAATCAAATACTACAAGGTGTGTGAAAACCCAGATTTTTCCCATCAACCATTACCAAAAAGATAAACTTCTCTTTCTGAAACATGCCCCCACCTTCAGTCCTGTCAAGTCCATCAAACCACTATATTGATCATTAGTAGGTTAGTACAAAAATCCAAAACCATATTTAAATACCGTTCAATTAATCATCCATTAAACATCATAATATTCACATGAAGTCATATTACCATTTCGTGACATTGTTTATCCCAAATAACATCAAAGCAATGCAATTCACATAATGGCATATTTACTTCCACAATATCCATAATAATATCTAACAAGTCAAACATAATCATAAAGCATAAGGACTTTGGTCAAAAGTATCCAACCAAGTCAATAAAGTCTAAACTATCGGTATGAGTCCAAAACAAAAAGAATCTATGAAATTGACTATGACAGCCTGATGTCTAATGAAACACATGATAGTAGCAATGTCTAAGCCCATAATATAAGAACATATATATGTCTAATCAAAAATTTGTAGAAAAGATCTATGCATGTCTTCCGCATCCTCCCAAGTAGCATTGTCAACATAGAATTGGTTCCATTGGACCTTGTACTGCAACACATCTCTGTCATGCACCCTAATTGTATGCTGATCAATGAGGCAGGTAGGCTCCACTAGCACCATCCCTGGATCCTTCACCTGCAATGCACACCAATCAAGGATATGAGATGCATCTGGATGATAGGGTTTCAACAAGGAAACATGAAACACATTATGGATTCGGGCTAGAGCGGGTGGTAAAGAAAGTCTGTAAGAAACATGATTGATAACCTCCAAAACATCAAATGGACCCACATATCTCAGTGCAAGCTTTGATGACTTTCCAAAATAAATAGATCTCTTATGTGGTCTCACACACAAGAATACTTTGTCCCCTTCCTGGAACTGCCTGAAAGTGTGGTTCCTATCTGCATAACTCTTCTGACGATGTGCTGCTTCTTTCAATTGAGCACGAATCAGAGTCATCTGATCTTCCATCTCTCAACAATTCAGGACCAATAATGATCATGTCTTCCAATCTATCCCAACTAATGGGAGTGCGGCACTTCCACCCATACAGTACCTCAAATGGAGCCATTCCCAGTGAAGCATGGTAAGAGTTGTTATAAACAAACTCTACCAATGGAAGATACTCTTCCCACTTGTATTGTTGATCCATGTAGTACATCTGAAGTAAATCCTCAAAAACTTGATTTACTCTCTCTATTTGCCCATCCGTCTGAGGATGATAGGCTATGCTGAAATTCAGCTGTGTACCCAAGGAAGCATTGAAGGTTGTCCAAAACCTTGATGTCATCCATGTATCTCTGTCAGATATAATGGTCTTTGGTACACCATGCAGTCTAAAAATCTCCTGAATAAACTTCTTGGCCAAAGCCAAGGATCCATATTTCAAACTCCCTGGAATGAAATGAGCTACCTTGGTTAGTTTGTCAACTACTACCAAGATAAAATCATGCCTACGTCGTGTCATGGGTAAACCTTGGATAAAATCCATACTGATGACCTTCCATTTGTATTCAGGAATATCATGTGGGTATAAAAGTCCTGCTGGGTGGACATGCTCAGCCTTAACTCGCTGACATTCTAAACACTGGGCTACATAAGCTATCACATCATGCTTAAGCCCTGGCCAAAGGTACAGTGGCCTCAAATCAGAAATCATCTTTTTTACCCCTGGATGTCCTGCAAATGGAGTGCAATGCATCTCCTCAAGTACTACCTTCCTCAACCCTTCTCGGTTGGGAATGTACATCCTATTCTGGTATCTCATAATACCATCATCATCAAAAGTGTATCCATCAAAATGGTGATCCGATGGATCAATGTGCAATGTTGACTTGACCATATCATAATTATCATCACTTGAAAGCTCCTGCAACACGTGATCCTTCAACCATGTCCTAGAAGTAGAGATAGCTGCGATGTGTCTTCTTCTACTAAGAGCATCTGCCACTCTATTCTCCTTGCCCTTAATGTACTCAATGCCAAAGTCATACTCACTCAGAAACTCCAACCAATGTCTCTATCTTGCATTAAGATTAGGTTGTGTGAAGATATACCTAAGTCTCATGTGATCTATTTTTAACTCAAACGGCTTACCCAAAAGGTAATGTCTCCACATAACTAATGCATGCACAATTGCCATCAATTCTAAGCCACGAGGTGCATAGTTAACCTCATACTACTTTAAATTTCATGACTCATAATCCAATACTCTTTCATCCTACATAAGTACACCTCCAAGACCTTCCCTTGAAGCATCTGTGATCACTATGAATTGCCCATTCGGATCAGGTATAATCAAAACGGGAGCAGTTGTGAGTTTCTGTTTCAAAAACTGGAAGGCTCCCTCACAAACATTCGTCCACTCGTATATTTTCCCTTTCCTCTGAAGGGATGTAATAGGTGCTGCAATCTTTGAGAATCCCTCCACAAACTTCCTATAATAACATGCGAGTCCCATGAAGCTTCTAACTTCACTCACATTTTCTAGAGCTAGCCACTCAAGAATGGCTTTAATCCTCAGAGGGTCAATTGCAATTCCATTTGCAGATATGATGTGACCCAAATAATGAATCTCCTTCTAATAGAAAGAACACTTAGATAGCTTCCCATAAAGCTTCTTATCTCTAAGTCATTGTAAGACTATTCACAAATGCTGCTCATGCTCTTTCATGTTCTTTGAGTAGATCAAAATGTCATCAATGAATATCTCTACGAACTTATCTAAACAATCCCTAAGAGGAATTAGTCCTATGATTACCCCTTACAGTAGACACTTGTTGTAGTTTCTATTCTTGTCTTAATGCCTTTCTAAAGGCAAAGTCCATAGTTTTAGGCTCATGCATGTCGACCTCAGATCCTATCTCTAGACGTAGTCCAAGAATAAATTTGCAGGTTCTAAACCGCTCATCCTGCTGGTATTGAGGTACATACTTGATCAAGTGACAAAACCTCTCATGATACTGAGTAACAAAAAATACTCCTTGTATCAGGTTCTGGAAGTCAGCTAATTTCTGATCATAGTATAATTGTGGCAACCATCTCTTATGGAAGAGTACAAGGAAATCCTCCCAAGTGATCTCACCAGGTTGCATCCTCTTTTCAGCCATCTCATTATTCCACCAAGTACCAGCTTCACCAATCAACTGAAAATCACCCCACATCACTCTAGATTCACCAAAAAGATTGTGAATGTGAAAGTACTTTTCCATGGATACAATCCATGCTTCCACCTCATCACCAATGGTCTTACCATTGAAGGTAGGAGGCACGACCTTCTTGAGGTCCCGACTCAGTTCCTCTACTATTCTTTCCCAGTTATTGGGCACTGTTGTACCCCTAGAATTAGCATCTCATTTCAATAGTTTTTCATTCCTCTTATCCTCCTCTTCTTTCCTCTTAGATTCCAATCTCAAATCTTCCTCCTTCTTACGCTGAGCTTCCAGCCTCAAATATTCTTCTTGTTTCTGTTGAGCTTCTACCCTTAGGTCTTCTTCTCTCTTCCTTGGATCCTCATCATTCTGCCTATCTCTTAAATCTTGCTCCACATGATCCATACGATCACCTTGCTGCTGCAAGAGAGCCAAGATCTGATCTAACCTCTGATTGGGTTCACCATTCAGATCATTACTAAACTAGCTCATTTACTATTCCTAGTATCCATGGTGTTAGATTAAATACTGCACCAGGCATAAGTATGCAACTTAGCAATAGTAGACCAAGGTCCTAGTGTTTAAACACAGCTCTGATACCACATGTAAGGATAGAAAAATCCACAAATGCCACATGAGCACAAAAAGACAAATATTCCCGAATGTCGATTCAATAGTCCTAGATGGTCAATCGCTATGGAATGGTCAACATAAAAACACAGGATATAGAAATAATACACATAATCTCTAAATTTATATTTCAATTATTCGACATAATACAAAAGGTAATACACACAAAAGTAATTGACCATTCTGTCAAAATTTTAACATTTCCATAATTAGTAAAATTACAATGTTCAATATTAGGATGCTGACTAACTCGTTGTGCACACTTACATCATAAATATGATTATTCATATATACAACATGTTCAAGACCAAAAGGTCGATTTAAACAATATCCAAGATGCCATCAGACAACTGTCCATCTGCATGCTCTAGTGTCCTAAGCTATCACACACCTATCCATCTGCAAATCTTGAGATGGGAGTGTGGTTCAGGGGTTTAATCCACCCAACCACAGAGTGGTTAGCTCCCCTAGGGCTCATCCTGAATGAAGAGCACACCAAACCTGCCTAAGAAGTCTATCTCTCGGCATTGATGGATCGGAAGGAATCTGGTGTGTCTATGAAACTAACTACTTTCCACAAATGTCTAAGTAGAACTAATCATAGATTACAGGAAGATGGAACATAAATAACGAACACATTTAAGAAAACATGTGTTTCAATATCTTTGGCCAAAGCGTAAATTACTAGACTTCTACTGGCAGACAAATAAACAAAATTTACCCTTTCCTGATTTTCCATATTCAACACCCTTTCCAATTTTATTCAAAGATCAATATCAACAAAAAAATAATATACTAAAAAAAAACATGATGCAGGAACTTAGCATGTTTTTCCAATTTTCCTACAAACTCTTATGAAGAATAATAAGTTTTAATTTAAACTAAATTTCACAATTTTTCAGTTTCTATGATGAACCAAATTTCTCTTTAAAGTGTTTCATATGTGGTTTTTATTTTTGGTGTTCCAATTCTCTAAAACATTGTAGCATCCACTGAGATTAAAATAACGAACAAAATGATGCTGGAAACCATGATGCAGTAACACATTTTCTAAGTTTTCTTGGCATCATTCTCTTTCCCAAGTAGTCTAATGTTCATAACTTATTGCTTTGATGGTTTACCCCATTTCCAGCTGCCATTAACCAACCCAAAAGTAACATTACTGACGGAGAAATCTTCCTATAGAAACTGGACATAGGTGGAGGTATTTGAATAATCTTACTTTTAATAGTTAATTTTTTCAGTTTTGACTACAAACATCTACAAATTGTTGCAGTCAAATTCTGGAAAAATAGTCACTAGGTTTATGCTAAAGGTTCAAGACATTAAAACAATTTACAAAGGGCTCTAATATGGTGGCTTCAAAATTTCTATAGTGGCAATGATTGCAGCTTAATCTGACATTTGTTTTATATACAAAAGAAAAATTTGCATGTCATTGCGTCATACATAATAATTTTGGGCTACAGGGACTCCGATTCATGGTGTAAAAGTAAAAACTATGAACCCTAGATCCTTATTGCCAGATAATTAAGGAACAAAAAAAAATGAAGTTATCACAGCATACGCATTTCTAAATCTTAACATTTGCACTACCAGTAAGGAGACTTAGAGATAAGGAGGAACCAGTAAAATGGATAGGGTGGCTGTTGAAATCTCAACCCCAAGCTTCTTACGTTGACACCAACATTCTGCCCCCTTCCCTGCTACTGTCATGTCTCCCTATCTCCTCTTCCCGTGCTGCACTTCTCTTCCTCCTCTGATTTCTCTCCCACTCCCCTGCGTGCGACTTACTCTCCCTTCTCTCCCCTTCCTCTCTTCTCTATTTTCAAACTGTGTTTTCTACTCTCATAATGTATTTTCTTTTTATTTTTTAATTGTTGCATTTTTCCTCTTGCGTACCCTCTCCTTGCTTGCTGTCTTTTTATTCTAACTGTCCTTTCTTATTTCCAATAACTCCCCCTATTGAATTACGACTGCCTCTCCCTGTCCCTTTAACCGATTAATATTGGCTCTATTTATAGGGGCCAAATAATTTTATCACCGACTCCGCCAAAGTCAACAAAAGGGGCTAGAAATCAAATCCTCCAAGTTCGTTGGTGGATTTGCAAATAAGTTCCAGATTTGTTTTTAATGAGGACAGTGGAAGTATCTGGAAATAAACTTTTCTACCAACTTCCATACTCCTCGTATCATCCTTATCGATGATAGGAGATGTTTCTAGAAGAGGGATGTGACATTTACTGCCTTCACTGGAGTTGGAAGGCGTCTGAATGGAAAACCTGTATCACCCAAAACTAAAAGTCCCAAAGTTAAATCACCAAGGCCGATGTCAAGATCCCCTTCAAGAGCTCCAATATGTAAACCAGGTAAGCATGTATTTGGTGACAAAACCATTCAAACCCATCCACTTGCTATGGCATCTGGAAATGTGGCGACACAGAAAAGTGAAAAGCAAAGTGAAGAAGCTGAAATGTTCCAACCTTTTACTGGAAAAAAATATTCTTTAAAAGATTGATCCATTACCCATTCCTTCTTTTCCTGGATCTCTGTTCTTACACTGCAAATATTATTTTTTCGAGGAGAGAATGATCGATTAAACTATAAAAGTATTGTTACCATTTTTTCATTTTAAGAGAATTAATATTATGAGATTCAATGTTCCACAAGCCATTATTTCCTTACCAGAAAGTCTAAAATATTGATGATCCAGTGATTTCTTGTAAAATATGAAAATGAAAATGTAATCTTCTGAACTCCCCGCTTGCTTATTGGATCCAAAATGTGCTTGAATGTATTGTATTTATTTCTTTTATATATAGTTGAGGTGAGATACTATTGGATTGTCTCAGTCTTGATTTCTTTATAACAGAAGTAGAAATATAAAAAGTATAAATTAGGTTCCTCTTAGTAATCTCTTGATTACTAAGTATTAAAAATATACAAGACTTATCCAATAAGTAACACAATAATATACCAATTATTTTTCAAAGTTATATACCAATAATATACTAGATTGCAAGGATTTAATACAAAATGTTATTAAGAACTAATAAAATATTACAAAATGCAAATATATATATTTTTATTTCACATTCAACTAGTCATTATAAGATTGATATGAAAATGGATAGAATTCAATAAATTATGATGAATAAGCATATCAAAGTAGATATACATTAAGAAAGTAGTGTGGAAAATGTCCATCATTAAAGAAACATGTTAATCTTTAACACAAGATTACATCAATATATTTTTACCTTCAATTTGATATCATTTAGCTATGAAACCTCTATAAAACTAACTAAGATAAGGCCTCATGCATGTGTGTATATTAGTAGGCACATAAAAATGTTGTTTTACAATAATATAAGGAGTTAGGATAAGAAATCTTTTGTAACATAACATGTGCTAGAAAATATTTCCCGGCCATGTATCCTAATCTTATGAACACAAATATTGTAAAATTTGGTCTACAAAGTAAAAATGTCAATTTCAAAGCTATACATGTTACTTTCAGCCTTTTGATGGGTCTTAATAAATTAGCTTATTATTTGAATGTAGTCCAACTCAAGTTATTTGAAAAAGATAGGTCAACTAAATTTCTGAGATTAAATGTCATTTCCTCTACAATTTGGGCCTCACACATTAGAAATATAAGAGCATAAAATTATGTCCTTATAATTATACCTTTAATTTTTATTTTTTTTATAAAGGGTAAAAATAGGATTTTCATAAAGTTCTAAAATATTTTACAATAAAAATATTTAAAATAATAATATCTTTAATAAATGTTATCTATGTCACTACATATTATACTATACAAAAATTTATATTATTTATATTATTACTTTTATTTTTATTTACAATACATCTATATGTAGTAAAATTGTTGGCATTGTTTATGTATATTTATTTGTCTATTTTAATGTTTATATCAACTTTACATTTGTTCAAACTTGTTTCTTTATGAATTATTAAATTATAATATAACTTATTTCTATTCTTATTAAATTTATAAATCTAACCCATCATTTTATTTTAATTATTTTTGTGATAAGAATGTTATTGAATTACTAACCCACTCAATAATCTTTCTATCAACTTATTTTTCATCATTTTAACATATAATACTTTATGTTTTAACCTTTTTAATTTCACAACACATGCATTAATCAATTATATCTAAACCCTGCTAACCCTAACTAACACTATGTGGTGAAGTGGTTCAAGGAATTGTGAATAGAGTAGAAGGTCAAGCAGTAGGGCAACAAAGAAAACAAAAATATTTTTCTAATACTTTTTATGAACAATTTTGAAGCAATAATTTTTAACTTTGCATCAAGATAATGGTAATGATCATTTGTGATTTTTTCATTTTTGCTGGAAATTCAAATAAACACAATATCTCACTTCTTATTTTATACATTAAAACTCATTTTCTTTCTACTTTATCTACAACAATATGAATTATGCTTGTCTTTTAAATTTTCCTTTTCCTTTAGAATTCAAGGCACCGCAGACTTCCAAGATCTAGGGTTACTTCTCATTTTAAACACTTGTTCCACCTAGCATGAAGTTAACTAACTAAAGAAATTATAACATGTCTCTACCAGATTGTATAGCCTTTTCAAAATTAGTAAAGTAGCTAAGGATAATGGTGATAATTATGTTTATTATAATAAATCTATGTCAATTTCATCTCTTTTCATCCTCAATTTTCTGTTTAAAATTACTTTTGATCAATGGAAATGAGAAATACATTTGAAATTAAAGTAGATTGCAATTGGAAAAATACTGAGCATGAAATACTCATAAAAAATATATTAACCAAATTAGGTTTAAAGGCTGACACAAATATAGAAGAAAACCTTCACATAAGAAATGTCAAGGAATTTAATTCGATCAAGCAACCTACATAGTTACAAAGCTTGTCAAAGTTTCAATAGTATCAAAGATACATTTTTGATATTTTTGCTCTTGTTTTGAGAAACAAACTATTTACATTAAATTTATAAAGTCTCTAAAATTTTATAATTTATAAACCCGCTTTGACTTAAATTTCTATACAAATCATTATCTAAGATAATCACAAAATTCAAAATTCTAATATTGTTAAGGAAAATGCCTCAAAAGCATAAAGTGATCGATATATAGCTCTAGATGGGAAAATAGATAGTGAGAAAAATTCTAGGAGAACTAAGATGTATCAAGTGCCTAATATGAAACTACTCTGGAAAATATATTTTTACTTCTAAAGAATTGAGTTCCAAACATTTTAAAATAAAAATATCAAAACTTCCAAACATTAATCCAATATTATTGAAGGAATTCCAACAAAATACTGACGCACGAGTAAGAAAATTATAGAAATAGCTATGCACTTTTCTAGAAAATCTTCTTATCTGAAAAAAAATATTTTTGTAAAATATTCTAGTGTCTGATAATATGTCAATTACGTATTAAATAGAGGCATCATTTACAAATTTTATAGTGGAAAGACTCAAGAACGATTTGTTTTTCTGATGAATAAAGTCAAGCTATGAATACCAATTTATTAACTGCTCCCACATTGACAATACAAGGATTTGATTAATAATATCAAAAATTCACAGCATTCTATGGGTATATTAAAACTCTTTCTCATTTTTGGGATAGTTCAACAAGTAATATTTGGAGACAACTGAACTACATTTTCTGATGCAACATGTTTGAAAGATAAAAATAAATTAGCTTAGCTTGTAAGAGCCATAATATCTTTATAATGGAATATGATTGATTGAGTTTTCATCGTAGGAGTCATCCAAAAAATCTGTTGTATCATAATGTGACATAATAAATGGGGATCAAAGGTAGGAGATCTTATTTCCTACATTATATTTGAAAGGAAGATGACCTAATAGGCTTAAAAGATCTCAAACACTAAATGGGTGGAGTAATCTTTCACTAAATGAAAATAATATGGATAGGAATGGATAATAGGGAGATGTGAGATCTAGGATGAAATGAGGAAAAATATTATCTTCCTATGGACTTAGACAGAGAGAAACCTCTAAAACCAATTTTGATAAAAAAAATTTAAAAAAATTACAAACTAATAACTGCAACTAACCTATAAATCCTCTTTGAAGTTATTTTAGAGGTACTAGGTTTACTAGGTTGGCTATTTCTTAGGGCTAGGTTGACTTATTTATGCAATTATGACTATTTTGAGTTGTATATTATAGTCAACGCCATAAAAATGCCAAATATGGCATTGACACTATTACCACCTTAATCCTAGATAGAAAAAAGGGGATATTTGTGTGCAGAGATTTATTTCCCTATTTTGATTCCTTGTTTTGAATCAACCTTGAAATTGAATTGAAATAAAGGAAAGCATGCTAACATAGAGAAAATCTAGGTCTGAAACATAAAGTGTCTTATACATTGGAAACACATATAATTATTTGAAAGTAATCGTGACTGTTAATGCAATAGCTTGACAACACACGAAAAACCTAGAAGGAAGTCATGAAAGACACGCCTTGTAAAATGGATATTATAATTTCACACAATGCTTGATATTAAAAACAAACATGGAATGATTGCTTGAAGAATTGAATGTTTCAATGGATGGAGATTATCTTCTTGCTTTATTTTTATCTCCTCTACTTGGTCATCATGGGAGAGAAGTTTTCTCCAATGGAGAAGATTTTCCTTGAGAATGTCTTGAGTACTTGAAATCTATCTTAGAATGCTTGGAATGAAAATTTGTAGAAGAGAGAGCTTGAACACTTATGATATGATCTCCAAATGAGGACTTGTAGGTTTCTTATACACCCCTCACAAATTTTTTGGAGTTCAATACTCGAAGAGGGCTCATGAGAATTTAGATTTTATGAAAAACCATTTACATAAATCTCAGGTTCAAATTTTGGAGGAAACATTGGGGAATAGGTTGACTAGGTCAAACTGTTCCTGAGAATAGGCTGACCAAGTCAATCTATTCCCCCAAAAATTAAATAGATATGACAAGAGGATCTCAATTTAAGAGGAGAAGCCAAAATGAAAAGTGAAGTTGGTGAGCTTTTGTAAGAAATAGAAAAGGGATTTATTCCATAGAAATTATTGGTTTTATAAAAATTTAGTATGTAGCACCCTTCCAGTTGTGGAAAGTTGCCTCCAAAAGCTTGAACTCTTTCCAAGGAGGAGCATCGGGAAGATGCCATAAGTAGAGTAATGATAACATAAAAAATAAAAACCAAGAAAAATAACACAAAATAAAAACTATTCTCAAAATGCTCATGATTACTTGAATGAAGAATTTTACAATGGTTACACTCTAGAAATAATGAAGCGAAGATACAAGTTTATATGAAAATTCACTTATATAATACTAAACATCATATCACTTTATTAACTTTTTGAATCATTTGGGGAAGAGACTTGTTAAAGGATAACATAATTAGAATTGAATAGGAGAGATGATTTTAGTAAATTTTGTTATGTTTGTAGTTGTAAAGGAGGCTCAATTATTTTATTTGTAAGGAAACTTGCAGCCATACAATGAATATTTTCACATAACCCACAAGATAAATGAATTGAATAAGTGTTCAAAATCTACATGCAAGATAATAAAAAGCATACCCACAAAAATGTAACACATAATATACTCTAGGAGAACCTTCAAGAGGTAAATATCCAACCTCCAAAACTAATTTCTTTTAAGGTGAAAAAGTTAAGTTACAGATAGTATTTATATATGTTGGTGGTATTATATTTGGACGTGATGATATTATTTGCAAGAAGTTTGTTGAAGAGATGTAGAAATAAATTCAAATGTCTATGTGTTACCCCGAACCTAATTTTTCTACTTTAAATCACATTATGTGTAAATGCCTTCAAAGCAAATTAGAGTTGAGTCCCCCTTTTGTGCATTGTATCTTCCCTTTATAAATTTTGTGGTAAGTTTCGTCTAAGTAATAAGATCAATTCATTGAACTCTTTGAACCTTTGAACTAATTAAACTTTTTTCAAGGCTCAATGTGTTCATTCTTTTCAAAGAATTCAAAGGTTGGTCAATAAGGAGAGATTTATTCTTTGGAAAAAGTGACCGGAAGAATGGAATATTATGGCAGCATATCTTAAAATATGAATTTTTAGTTTCTTTGAAAGGAGTAGTAATGATGAACTTAAAATCCCATATGTTGAAAAGAGGGGTAATTAAAATTTATATCGAGTATAGAATCCCGCAAATTGAATTGGTACGAATTAAAGATTAAGCAATTAGTTGAGATATTTTTCATTTTAGGAGATGATTTAAAGGTAACTTAATATTTCAAGAAATTAAAAAAAATGCAAAGAGGAAGTGGTCCATGAGGTAATTAAGGTTTTGTCAAATTTGAAGTTGTAGAAGATTCAGATTCAAATAGGTGAGTTCTATACTATTCATTTCTACAGTTCATAGTTCAGAGTTATAGCTTGTCTTAAATTTCTATATTTTATTAAGCTAGTCTAAGAATTGTTACCATGAGAATGATATTTCAAATTTTTTAGCATGAGTCCAGTCATGATTGCTCTTCCCCTGAGTGCGAAAACTCAAGTTTGGATCAATATGATTTGGAAAATTTTGTTGGAGAGACCAGATATCCTGTTGGGTCTTCTATTATGAAATTAGTTGTAGAATATGGCATAGTTGAAGAAACAACATTTCCCTCAGCTGGATTATACCCCGAGCTTGTCAGTGAATGCATGAATCCATATGACCCAAAAGATAGGTGTATTAGAAAAGTAGATGGGTATGTTTTTCTACCTATTAATAGAGAAACCATCATAGTTGTCATGAGAATTTTAGTAAAAGAGAACTATTCTGGTTTTACTATAGTATTATCTATGTCTCACTTCTCTGAGAAGAAATAAGAATACAAAAGTGTCACTGCGAGAAATTGGTTAATTAAATTTTAGAAATAAGGGTCAAGAATACCTAGACCAATTATGAGGGATCATATGAACCCTCATGTATGAATTTTGATGGTTTTGTTACACAGAGTTAAGGGTTCAAAACTAGCCTTTTACTTTCAAGACTGGATGTATTTCTTTATTCAAGTCATTCTCAAAGGCACCCAATTTCTGGATTGGGGAGAGATAATTAATGAAGAAATGCATGATAAATTGAATAATGGTGATTCTGGGCATCAGGGATTTTACATGACCTCATATTTATTTTAATACTTGGAATGCACAATAG
>MU223156.1:127044-146927 GCA_018584345.1 Thuja plicata
GATAAATTGAATAATGGTGATTCTGGGCATCAGGGATTTTACATGACCTCATATTTATTTTAATACTTGGAATGCACAATAGAATGGATGGGCTTGCATCATAGCCATTTACAAAGGGCATCAAAGTATATAATATTACCTACACCTGTACATGAAAAGGTGTTGTGATAATTACATAAAACTAAATGATGTGTTTACTGACAGATTGACTCATTAATTGGAAGCAAATTTAAACAAAATAATGTTCAAGGAAGCCATGTAGTTAGTAAGTATTTATGGCAGCTACTATACATAATTTCCTCATTACACTTACATTAGGGTAGACGGATTTGAAGGTGAACCAGTTAGATTACTTAGGTATGCTCCAGACTATTTCTTATTGGTTGTAGTGCACAAACTTCTTGCTCATGTAAGTAAGATGTATTTAACCAGGAAGGAGCCACGTATCTCTTTTCCAATAGAATTTGGATTGTGCAAATGCAATTCTATTCTAGATGCTCTTAATTTGGAATTAGATTTGATGAAATTCAATTTTAAGTTTTCTAAAGAAAGAGTCAACTTTGATAATAGAGGTTTTTCTAAAGATCACCTAGACTTAAGAGAAGATTAATGGCCTGTCCTATGTATTTAACAAATGGGCTTGAAGATGGACATAAGAGGAATCAAAGAAGATGAGAGTTCTTTGATAGATCATATTTATGACCAGATGAAGTTATTTCCATTTCCATAAGTTGTTTGGTTAGGGCTAGAGAAAGAAAATGTGGAAATGAGGACATTTCCTATCATACGAAGAATTGAAAATTGGTTAAAGGAACATAGGGATTTCCAAGCTCAAGAGAGAGAAAATAAAGTTGTGAAGGATCCTAAAGAGCGTAAACCTCATTTTTATTTTTCTCACCAAAGTGTTCAAATTTGTGATGCATGAAAATCCAAAGTTAAGAGAAAGAAACCTTCCAATAGTAAAAAGTCTAAAAGTACCCCAGTGCTTACTTCCCCTATTCAGATAACTAGATTCAAGTCTAAGGGAAAGGAAAAGAATGGAAACATTGAAGAAATAATTATTAATGTGGATTTGGATGATGAGGGTGAAAAGAAGATGGCTAATCAAGGTATATTGTTTTCTAAAATGGATATGGAATTTCAGACTGAGGTAAACTCTAACCTCGATGATACAATTGATTTTATAGAATCATTGGCTATGGCCAATAAAACTTCCACCTAACATTCTTCTTACAAAGCTACACCCAACACTACTCATTAGTGGCTGGGAGTTACAGTGAGTAAGAAAAGCTATATTGTTCCAGTTACTATGCTGCTAGATTACATGGTTAGTAAATTCTTGGGGAAGACCCCCAAATCCAATAAATTAAAATTCACTTCAAGGATTGAAGTGGATCATAAAACATGGAACTGGTTTGAAGAAATAGCTAAACCAGTCACCAAAGATGAAGCTCAAGAGCCCACTGTTTCTGATTTTGATGTGACAAAGGTAGATCTTAGGGCGGCAACTAGAGACATGGATAATTATTATTTCAAAGTTCCTATGGAGAAGATGTTAAGTACGTCGTGCAAAGAAGGTAAAGATAAAAAGGAGCTAACATAGATGAGAAAAGTAATTATCGAATACATCAATGTTATTCGTGGTTCAAGCCCATAGCCAATTTCTCAAGAGTCAGCGTCGTTTGATCCAAAGTTCCTAGCCAACCAAAAATTCCTCAATCAAATTCATCAAGGAAATATGGTAGTAGGAGTATTTGATGAATGACTGGAAATTATAATCTAACAAGGAAAGAAGTATATCACAGAATCAAGGGAGGTAGAACTATGGGAGAACTGGAAACACAAGTCTTAGCAAGGGAGAAGAAAGAAATGAAATGGGCCAACAGAGCATTCCAAATGAATGAAATGCAAAAATATGGAGTTGCTAAATTTCTACCAGAGGTCCCCTTGAAAAATATTAATGTGGATGTCGTGTTCAAGACATCGCAAGAAGAAATGGAAGAATTGAAGGAATTGAAAGCTATGGGGGTATAAGATTTCTCAAAGGTGGCACAAGGAGATGCCTTTCTTTACGTATGTTCAAGCCATCTTCTAGCATGAGAAGAAAAGATCGTAGAGATAAAGAGGGAAAAAGAAGTGTCAAGACAACAGATAGCCTACATAAATATTCTGAATGTTTAGGAAATTCAGGAATTTATTAATGCTTACAAGGAATGGAAGGTGACACTTACCACTCAAGTTTAGCAAGCTCAATCCACCAGATCGGGAACAATAGCACATTCGTAGCCACATTGCCACATTTTTTTGTTTAATTGCATAAATATTTAGTGATCTTTGTTGGTAGTTATTTTTTGTAGCTCCTAAGTTTAGTTACTGTGAACTCGAGTTAATGGATCTCAAGAATTAATTTTTTGTTATGTAAAAGAGTATATATATATGTGATCATAAGATTGACAAAGGGTTAACAATTTTTTCCAATAGAAAATTACAATAATTATTTGGTGATTTTTTTTGAAGATACTTTTGATATTTGAATGAAAAGCTAGACAGTATTCCAGGGATTTCCGATCTGTGTATTTGAAAGATTGAAATGAGAATTTTGTAGGAGTTTTTTTTTGAATGATTAGAATTTATGTTTCTTTGGATTGCATCTATGTACATGTATTGTGGTTATTTAATTGTCTATTTAAAATTATTAAATGCATTTGATTTACTATACATAGGATCTATAAATTTCATGACCAAAATATTTAGATAAAGCCACAATTTCATATTCATTACATGCTAATGGAATGGATATTCATTACTTTATGGTTAAAATTATAAGTTTAAACATCTTTTGGTATACTTTATACTTTTAGATTTTGGAATTGCATGGTGTTGTCTGTTGGTATCTGTTGACTATTGTGCTTATAGGTGTTGTCTGTTGGTATCTATTTTTGATAATGTGATCATATATTGATCTTATACTTAGTTTCTTTATTTATTTCTAGCCAAAATTTTACCTAAGTCTTTTAATTGGAAGAATCCAAATTTATCTAAATGAGGGAGCTATGGCTCTAGTCTAAAATTTAGAGGGAAATCACTAATTCAATTACCCATTTTTTTCTTAACCTATTTGGTCTCATTATTGGGTTCTAGAGCCTTGCTTTAGGAAATCTTTTGGAAAATACGATGTTCATCAATTTAAAGTTATTCGTCACTTTAATGCGTTTGAATGGTCTACCTAACTGAAAAATCAAAGAGAAATTTGACTTGGGAATCAAATACATAGCTCTTCTCATATTTGTTTAATCATTAGTTCCACCATTGTTAGCCATGAGAATATGTACTCCTAATGATTGCAATTTTTTTAAAGATGGAAAAAGGTTGGCCTTGTCTCATTTCAAATTTTTTTCACTTTTATCTTCATTCTATACCTCATTGGAGAGTCTCTCCTTGCCTCACCTATAAATGGAAATATAATTTAGCACTAAATATTGCAACAAAATGAGTGAACAAACTTGGATATTCAGAACTAATATGGATACCCAACTACTTGATTGGATGCATCAAATTTAAACCAACTAATTGCCTCTTTTTTCATGCATTGAAAATGTAAAGCGTATATTTTGGCATTTCCCCTTGACTGAATAAAATTGAAAGTCATCTTTAAAAAAAATTCTACATTTTCAGCATGAGTTGAATTGGAAATAGGCTCTTCTTGATCTTGGTTTACATGATGATATCATTATTGATTTATCCAGAGAAATTATTTTAAGACATACTTAGAATTGTAGATGTTTTTTTATGTTCTCAAATACTTATTATCAGGAAACTGATACTTTAATACTTTACTCTAGCATATTATTTCAGGTTGATTATTTATTTTCATAGTTTCTAAATTGTCAAGGAGAGGGTCGATACCTCACAAATGTGTATATTGTTAAACTGCTCATGGCTTGGTGTTTGGAACTTGACACAAAAGTGGACACAACATGAGTTATAATGGTATATGTTAGTGAGGAATGGAAAGGTGGTATGGAAGAAGATTAGGTCCAAATTGGTGATGTGGCCTCTCTCATTCATCTGTTTCTAATTTGGAACCAGCATGGTGTTATATATATTTGTAGTTCAACAGAAAGCATTTCCTTTAGCAGCATTAAAGAACTACCTAAGGATCAAGGAGGCTCGATCTCGGAGGTGTGAGTTAACTCTAATGCAAGAAGGCCAAAAGAGGTTGTGTGGTCGACCACTAGGAAGCACCAAAGTCAAGAAGAGTGCAGGACCATCAAATTAGGCACAATAATGACATGGGCTAAAAGAAAATTTCTAGGTTTTATCTTTTTGGGTGGACCTCGGTCATGATAATTTTTTTTTTTGAAAATCTTGTTCCCTAATTTACGTATTTGTCTTTGAATTGTTGTATTTGCACAAAAGGGTGCTCATAGGGGTAGTTTTCTACATAATGGTTGGGTAGGTTGGGTATCTTTCAAATCAAGTGGTTGGGAGTTGTGGCTACTCTTTATTTCTTTTTCTTGCTTTTGCAGATGATTTATGGATTTTAATGAATTAATTGTATTTATTAAGATTTAATAAATATCAAAAACTTGATTGATAGAAAAAATTAATATTCTAATTATTATTTGTATTATTTTGTTTAATAATATCTTTTATTTTAAAAATATATCTTATTTTATAATTTATAGTTATCAAGTTTAATTATTCGTAATTGTGTAGCTAGATTCGATCTACATGTATGTGATGGAACTTTCTTTTCACACAATGAATATTATGCTCTTTCCACTATTAGTGTTCATATGAGTGTTTTCTATTTTCTCAAAAATTTACCTTATTTTTAATACCTAGACTTATATCTAAAATAAAGTTATTTGTCTTTGAGCTATCATAATACATTTATATATGTATGCGAAAAATATAAGCATAGGTTTTGTTTTAGAAAACTTGTCTCAGACATCTATGCATTTTGAATATTCAGAGTTTTTAATGTTGTTCTTTTGATTTCTCTTGCAATTCTATTGGTGGTTTGTTCAACTTAACTTACTCAGACTCTTACCCAACTTATAGAACACCAATCAGTCTTTTACAATTCATTTTGAACCAATCTAACTATTATTTCCTTAACCATTTTTCAAACTTTGTCATATGTAGGTGAGCTCCATTCTAAGGTTAATTCCCCACATTTTTCCTTGCAGTACACTTTAAATGTATTTTCCTTGTTTTCTTGAACTTTAAAATAAACATCAAATCTCAACATTGGTTCTTGAACAATTTTGGCACCCAATGTTATAAATGACACCCCACTTTAAACAAATTTAAGCTTCAATATTGTGAAAGTCAAGTTTAAACGAAACAAATATATGTTAATTTAAACTTGAACACATTCCTTATCATCTTTTAAATATTCTCACTCCTAGCTAAGTGTGACTTCTAAGGTCGCTTCCCAAAAACTCATTCTACACTAACTCTGCAATATCTTTTCCATGTCGAAATTGGCTATTATTGATCTACTTGTATCTTCATTTCAAAATTTAGAGGAGAAGTGGCTTTTATTATACTAAATATCTGAAAAATTTCAGAAATATTTATTTCAATAATGTCAGATACTTCTCTACTTCCTATAAGCAGTAGGAAACCCGCAATAGTGTTTTATAATTGTTTTGCAAACTATTCAAATACCTTTCAATTCACATCTTAACTATTTGTTCTTTACTTTGTAAACTAATTTCATCTACTTTTTGAAAAGACCATACATAATAATATTTTTTCACTTCCATGTATTAAAAACTCATGCTGATATTAATTGATCATAAATATGTTTTTCCCTTCATAAACATTAGTTTTTTTTTTAATTAAATAAAACTTACAAATGTACATTTGAAAATATACAATATAGTGACCCTTAAAAATCCAAAAAATTATAGTTGTAAATAAAGTATCCACTTCCCTACAATTGCACATGTCATTCCATGATTGGGAAGCTTAAAAAACTACATATAACACCCTATGTCTCTAAGCGTTGATACAATGCATTACAAAAAAATTGAAAAAAGGTCTACCCATAGAAAAAATATTGGAACATTACTCAATATAGTTTATAGACAAAAAAAAAATACCACATTCTTGTCTATAATCTAACTAGTCATTCAATTCCATTATAATACCCCCAACTACTTCTGTGTGTTTTTGCAACTATAACCCACACCCTCTTCGTTCTATAGTCCTCTTGCCTCATTTTTTTGGGCACTCCTACACTCCACTTGCTCCCAGTCTACAAGCGAAACATTTTGCATATGCAGTTAGACTTTAATTCAATTAAGTTCAATCTAGGTTGCAGCTCTCCTAAGTGATGACATTATTTTTCCATTAGTACACCTAGTGAAAAACATTGACAGAGATCACCGGCAGACTAAAGCATTACCGGAGAATAGTAAGCATACCCGATAGAACACAAAGCTCATGAAAAATGCTAAGTACAAAAGTTTCAAGCATCACCGGCGACCACAAGCATCACCGGTGACAGTTTTCAGAACTAACCTGACAGAAATAGGAAAGGCATACCGGACGACAAGTTCAAGAAAGGAACACCGACAACCAAGAAAACCGACCATCAGAACCAATAGAAAGATAAAGAACCTGCAAATTGTGGATCTGATTTTTACATGACAGATAAAGCAATGTAATTCTATTTATATATTTTTATTTTGTTTTAAATCATAATTTGATGGTCATGCAAGCTTTATGTAAATGCTTTAAATCATCCTAACGGATCTAAAGGATATCTAACTAAAGATCAAGGTCAAGTTGTAAACCTTGGATCTATAGTTAACTTGCGATGCATGAATCAAGAATTGAACCTAAATAAGTATAAATAGATGTTCATACTCAATTGTGAGTACATGAATTCATTATTGTTGATAGCCACGATGAGAATCTAAGGAGTAGAAGGCAAAATTCATGCAAAGGTCAGAAATAGAATACATCAGTTATCAAGAACACACAGAGGCTACCAACGAGCAGATAAAGGTATTATTCAATCATGGAAGGATGATTACTTATATGTATGAAGCTTTATAGGATCTGTTATCAACAATTAAAGATTGCATATATCATCAGATCAAAGACTTATGTAGTTGAATTCTAACAAGTGCATCACATCTAAAATCCTTTTGTAGAAGGTGGACTTAACCGTTCTTTCCAAATCTCTTAACAGAGTGCACACTTAACAGTGTTGCTAAAGCTTGAAATGAAGTAGATCTTAACAAGTCTCCACTATAATACTCCTAACAGGGTAGGTCATCAGAAGTGACCAATTGTAAGCCTTAACCTGCCCCTTCTTATCTGCATATAGTGAATTTTTGTGGGTAACAATCCCCACCATAGTTTTTACTTCCTTAACAGGAGTTTTTTGCGATACCATATCTTGTGTCATGTGTTATCTATTTTCATGAATGTTTCTGTTATAGTTACATACAAAAAGAATATATGATATGATTGCATATACATAAAGAAATATGAAGAGTTAGATAAGATATTTTACAAACTGATAATCAAGGGTTAATGTGCTAACCAAGAAAAGTGTTTAGAGGTACTGATTCACCCCTCCCCTCTTAGTAAATCATCTCTATATAATTCGAACAATTGGTATCAAATCTAAGTATCTCTCTTGAAAAGCTTAAAGACTTGAGAGAAAATAGTGGAGCAATGGGCAAGTTCAGACTGGACATGACTATTGAGAATGAGCAGTTACAAATGCAAATAAACTATGAGCAGTATAAGGAGGAAAAAATAATGCTAAGATAACTTCTTGAAGAAAGAAAGATTATGGCAACCAGGATGAATGAGAAAGACTACAAAGAAATGGAAATACAAGAGTACTTTGAAACAACAGAATCATCATTGAAGAAAGCTTCAGACAGATCAGTTGAAGAAATTACAAGTATGCAAGAGATCAATCTACATCTGACTTATCAAATCAAGATTTTGCGAATTGGTCAAGAAAATCAAATGGTAAAAATTATTGATGTCATGAATGATGTAAGAAAAGATGAAAATGAAAGAACACTAGCCATTGATGATAGGAGGAAAATTACAGAGAAACTACAAGAGAAAGAATTAGAAATTCAAAAACTCACTGAGCATCACCAATCAGATTATTCTTATGAGTCAAGAAGAAAATAGATTAAATACAAAACTCATTGAAAGAATACAGATCATACGTGAGCTAAGAGAAGAGAATGAGAAATTGAAGCATGAAATCAAAGTCCAGAATCAACTCAATGAATTGATCAAAAAGGCTGAGAATAGAAACTGAAGGATGGATGATTTTCTTGATGGACAAAGAAGATTTAACAACTACACAAGATTAGGGTACAACGAGAATGGTGAATCCTCAAATCAACTAGATCTGAGGAATGCTTTCACAACCCCAGGATCCAAGAAGCTATCATGCAATCACTATGGAAATCCAGGCCACACCTCAAACATCTGCAGAAGAAAAATGAAAGGTATTTCTCAAGCACAATCTACTTTTATTTGTAATTGTTATAATTGTCAAAAGAAAGGACACAAGGCACATGAGTGAAGATCCAAAGTGCCAAATCCAAAGAGAAAAACCTATATGGACAAGTACTCTTCTACATGCAAGATGAATGGGCATACACATAAGGAATGCTAGAAAAAGAACAACGAGGCATGGAGTCCAAATGAAACTGATAAAAGCCACAAACCAGCAAGAGTAGGTAACTCATATGTTTGCGACTATAACACATGGGTAAATTGCACAGCATGTGGAAGGTATGGTCATATTTCTGCCAACTATATGAGAAAATGGACCAGAAGGTCAAGAGGTTGGACCAATCTAGGTATGGCATGTTTACACTGTCATAAGGTTGGACATGTGATAAAAGATTGCAAAGACTGACTGACAAACACAAATACACATCCCAATGGAAATACCATTGATGACATCAAAAGAATGAGAAACAAGATGTGGGTAAAAGCCACAAACACTGAAGGTGCTGGAACAAGCAATACAAATGCTGACACCCCATCCAATGGATCCATTGATATCACTACATCTAACAAGATTGCACAAGTATGGAACTGCATTATGAAAAGTTTTACTATGCATCGGTTCCGTTATACATAGTTCATATTTTAATATAGGCATGAAAAAAGATGCAATATATTGTCACTTGGTAATCTATTGAAAAGAAACCATCGGTTATTGGGCACAATATGCATCGGTGAACACACATAGAAAAATTAGTAATACTTACTGGAATGTGGCGGTCATTACACAAGCTAAGTGTAGCCTGACAGACATCGGTAAACATTGAATCAACAAAAGCTATCATCGCAACCTCACCGATAATCATTGGTGAAGTCTCCAAAACTGCTAGCTACCTTGACACTTTGCATAGATGCCGATGGTGTTATGGATGTCTTTACTGACAAAAGTAGTCTTCATATACCGATGATTTGGTAAGAATTTATGACAACTTAGGGCACAAAAAGTTATAAAAGCCCTACGGGTAAGCTCATTTTTGCACCCGCAATTTTTGAGCAGAGCAGACCAGACCAGAGTGATTTAAGAGCAAATTGGAAAGTGAGCCAAAAGAAGTCAACCACGAAGCATTCAGATTCACAAGCAATCATAGAGATTCAGTAAGTTAACACACTCACCGATAGCACTGTCAATAGAGGAGTGTGTGCTGAACCTAAGAATAAATTACACCCTGAAATAGCTTCTCAACCAGATGATTCAGGAGCATTCTCCCGAATCCCACCTAGGGTTTTGCTAGTAGAGGACGTAAGGTCCTACACTCACTACAAGATCTCAGAGATAGGAGTTCTAGACCTTGATAACACATATGTGGCACTTTGTGATGATGCTGGAAAGCTCAAAGAAGAGCATAAGCACTTGGAAATAAAAGGACTCACAAATGCATTGCATTTTCCTAGGGTTTTCAAGACAGAATGGATTAAAATCATTCTTAGCAAAGTTCATGACAAGGCTCTATGGATAAACAAGACAAAACCTATAACAAAGGATGTTATAAATGTGGTTACTGGTTATCCTACAACCGATAAGCCGCAGGCTCACAAACACCCATCTCTGGCAGTAGTTGAAAAACTAATTGGTGCAAAATCAGACAAAAGGGCACTATAGGTCAACACCATAACCGATGTTGAACTTAAGTTTGGATCATGTGTCGTTGGATAGAAAATCTTCCAAGCAAGCAAAATGAACAACATATCTAGTACTGCTATGAGCACAACGTACAATATTATCGAACATGGGAAGAAGATGGATCTGGTAGAGATCTTATTAAATCAATTTGAGGAGAACATGTGCACAATAAGGTCCTCAACGAAAAACACATGTAATTTTGGTTCCCTTCCATAGGAAAAGTAACATGGGACACTAGTAGACCGATTACCATTCAGATAAATGAATTCATAGAATCATTTGGTACAAATTTTGATAATGTAATGAATGAATATTTCAAAACCATTAAGGAAATGCTACAGGATAGAACTAGAATTCTTGCGAGTCTAATAGAGGAACACAAAGAAGAGATATGTTTTATGGTGGATACAGATTTCACTTACATACAGGCTCTAGTTCCAAGGAAATCATGGCTATGAAAACTGGAGTATGAAATCAAAATAGGGTTAGCAAAGGAATGCATTCAGGCATTGTTAAATGAACCCATTGACAACAAAAAAATGAGATTTGGTACCTATGAGGAAGCCAAACTAAAGATTAAATCAAGTCTTGTTGTCAAGAAGGCTGTAAAGCAGTCTAAAAGAATGGTCAAGAATCTAAAAAAGAACTTGAATATATCTTCTCATGGAGAAGAAGAAGAGAAAGGCAAGGAGGAATAACAAAGTAAGGAGGAAGACACTGAGGAATAGCTTCCCATCGATGATACAACATAGCAACAAGAATCAGAGGAAGAGAAGCCTGATTCACCACCTCCTCCTCCACCAAAGAAGTCTAGAACAAGGAGCCAAATAGCACAGGATGCAATTCCTTCTCCCATGGTAAAAGCGAAGGTATATAAAAGGAAATCTGGACCTCAAAAGGAAAAAAAACCAGCTAGGGCACCTACCAAGAGGAGAAAATATGTTCAAACTGATGAGGACATAGAAGATTCAGCTATGGATGAACCTAACACTGTAAAACTTACAAAAGAAAAAGCACAGGTATCATCACCAACTGAAGGCATTGATGAAATATGTAAGTCTATTTCTGAAGATAGATTTGTTCGACATCCTCAAATAAGGAAATAGTTAAAATGGGTTACAGTAGAACAAAATAAGATTAAAGATGCACTTATTGCTAAAATGTGCAAACACTATTATGTCCCACTTCACTTCACTTCACAAGATGTTCAACAAGAACTATTAGATAAAATATCTTCTAGATTCACTTTTGCACTCCATGAGGAAAAAAGGATAAGAGAAAGAGTATTGGTCTCTTTTATTCCTCCTGAATCAACAAGAGAGGAAATCAATGAAGTCATGGAGAAATATGCAAAAAATTCTGACCTAAGTTGAGAGATTATAAATTTCTAAGAGAAAAACTTACAGAGCTGGAAGAAGACACTCACAAGACACGGAGTGGAATACTAAATCCTGATGAGAAAAGCAGTCCTGAAAAGGAACCTATTAGAAAAATAGGTAACTCAATACTTGAGTTGGATAGTGAAGAGGTACAGATCATAGGCCAAAAACAAATTGATTTTATAGATGAGGACTGGTCAAAAGATGGTAAAGATGGTCAAGTACCAGATAGCCCCATCCACATAAACATGGAGAATGAAGAAGTTACCAAAGAAGAACTGCCAATAAAAGGTAACTTAGATGTTAATATAAATGATGATTCATGGTTAGACAGCATTGTCGATACCATTATAGGAAAATACCCTGTAGCAGAGGTTCAAAAAGATGAATACATCAATGTTGCAAAGGGTAAGACCGATGAACTAGACATAGCTGTTGACAGTGCAACTAACAATACGCTGACAAATATGAATATATTAATAGATGCTATTGATATACAGTCAAGTAAGGATAAATCATCTAAGAAAGATGATGACATACCCAAGGATATGGGTACTGATGAAAACCAAGGTGCATCCAATACTCCTAAGGATATAAACACTAACATGAAAGATGCAACCGATGAGCAGCAGGATGTATGAAAAGAACAAAGTAAAGAGGCAGATAAAAAAAATGATGATACAATGAGAAAGGTTGAAGAGCAAGATAAGAGTGGGGAAGTCAAGAAAAATGAGGAATTAAAACTGAAAGAAGATTCATCTATTGATACACCTAAGGTATGTGAGGAGACATCTTCACTAAACCGGTCGATGAACACATAATAGATAAAAAAGGATGCCTCATCCTCTCGACACTCACCAACTAAATCAACCTAGTCTCAAGCTTTACAAATGGTGGTACATAAATCTTCCACCAAGCCAAAGAATAAGAAAAATAAAATAGTAAAGAAGGATATATTGGCTGTGACACTTGATGAAGTCATTGAAGTTCCAAACTAGGACATTACCACATTGGACAGTGACAAACTTCAAGATTTTGGAGTGCTTTGTCAAAGGAAAGCCATACAAAAGAAGATGATACAAGAACATAGGGAAAACATGGTGCTTGACAAAGCTAGAGAGATACTCCAACAACTTGTTCCTGAAGTGAAACTTTAAGAAAATGCTTCAGTAAAGGAACAAATTGATGTTCTCATTGACACTATAATAGAGCAAGGTATAGAGGAAAATCAAGCAATGGAAGAGAAAGCAGAAAAGAAATATCAATTCAAGTTAATTAATAAAATTAGCCAAGAAGTGGCATTGAACAAGGTAAAGCTCTTAGAGCTCAGTGATAAATTAGAGTCGATGATTGTTGAAGCAATCACCTTAGTTTAGAAAATGTGCACACTGGAGAAATTAGGAAAAGAAAATAGTGACAAACTAGCAGAAATTGATTCAAATGTCACAAAAAGTGCACAAAGAATAACCTTGCATGCTAACAACATAAAGGCACATCATGACATGGTCATCGAGGAAAATAGGCTAAGGCAAGAAATATGGGATGCTGAGACACAATTCAGAGGTGAGATTACTGAACTACAAACACATATCCTACCCAATCTTACCATTCTGTAGCAACATATTTTTGATGCTAGAAATCTGATAGCAACCCCTGAGATGTCTGTAGTAGACAACATCTATGACATACATGTACAAATTTCACTGGAGCACATGGCTCTAGAAATGTTGAAGGAGAAATGGGAAAAGATGATGGAGGAAATAAAGTCCTCACATTCCCACCTTTTTGAAAAGCTATAAGTACCTTTGCCTTTAGAATCAAAAAAGGAGGAAAGGAAATGTATATAGTTATGTACAATATATATATATATATATGTCAAAAAAAAGGAAAAGAAAATACATAAGGATATGTATATATACTTACACTTACCGGCATATACAAAGGGGGAGTCATTCAAATGACTTAAGGAAGAAGTATACACAGGTGTACATACTAATACACTCAGTATGTTACGCATATCATGTTTTTGATACTAATGTCAAAGGGGGAGATTGCTGACATTATTTTCCATTAGTACACTTAGTGAAAAACATTGACAGAGATCATTGGCACACTAAAGCATTACCGGCGAATAGCAAGCATACCTGACAAAACACAAAGGTCATGAAAAATGCTATGTACAAAAGTGTCAAGCATCACCGGTGACCATAAGCATCACCGACGACACATTTTTACAAACTAACCCAATAGAAAAAGAAAAGGCATACCCAACGACAAGTTCAAGAAAGGAACACCGATGACCAAGAAAACCAACCATCAGAACGGACATATAGATAAAGAACCCGCAAATTGTGGATCTGATTTTTACACGATGGATAAAGAAATGTTATTCTATTTATAGAGTTTTATTTTATTTTAAATCATAATTTTATGGTCATGCAAGCTTTATGTAAATGCTTTAAAGCATCCTAATAGATCTAAAGCATATCTAACTAAAGATCAAGGTCAAGTTGTGAACTTTGGATCTAGAGTTAACTTGCGATACATGAATCAAGAATTGAACCTAAATTAGTATTAATAGATGTTCATACTCAATCGTGAGCACATGAATTCATTATTGTTGATAGCCACCATGAGCATCTAAGGAGCAGACGGAAGAATTCATGCAAAGTTCTGAAATAGAATACATCAGTTATCAAGAACACAGAGAGGCTACCGACGAGCAGATAAAGGTATTATTCAATCATGGAAGGATGATTACTTATATGTATGAAGCTTTATAGGATATGTTATCATCAATTAAAGATTGCATATATCATTAGATCAAAGACTTATGTAGTTGCATTCTAACAAGTGCATCACATCTAAAATCCTTTTGTAGAAGGTGGACTTAACTGTTCTTTCCAAATCTCTTAACAGAGTGCACACCTAAAAGTGTTGCTAAAGCTTCAAACGAAGTAGATCTTAACAGGTCTCCACTGTAATACTTCTAACAGGGTAGGTCATCAGAAGTGACCAATTGTAAGCCTTAACCGGCCCCTTCTTATCTGTAGATAGTGAAGTTTTGTGGCTAACAATCCCCACCGTAGTTTTTACTTCCTTAATAGGAGTTTTCTGTGATACCATATCTTATGTCATGTGTTATCTATTTTCATGAATGTTTCTGTTATGGTTACATACAAAAAGAATAAATGATATGATTGCATATACATAAAGAAAGATGAATAGTTAGATAAGATATTTTACAAACTGATAATCAAGGGTTAATGGGCTAACCAAGAAATTTTTTTAGAGGTACTGATTCACCCCTCCCCTCTCAGTACATCATCTCAATATAATTCAAACAATTGGTATCAGAGCTAAGTATCTCTCTTGAAAAGCTTAAAGACCCGAGAGAAAATATCAGAGAAATGGACAAGTTTAGACTGGACATGACTATTGAGAATGATTAGTTACAAATGCAAATAAACTATGAGGAGTATAAGGAGGAAAAAATAAAGCTAAGACAACTTCTTGATGAAAGAAATATTATGGAAACCAGGATGAATGAGAAAGACTTCAAAGAAATGGAAATACAAGAGTACTTTGAAACAGAAGAATCATCATTGAACAAAGCTTCAGACACATCAGTTGAAGAAATTACAAGTATGCAAGAGATCAATCCACATCTGACTGATCAAATCAAGATGCTACAAATTGGTCAAGAAAATCAAATGGTAAAAATTATTGATGTCATGAATGATGCAAGAAAAGATGAAAATTAAAGAACACTAGTCATTGATGATAGGAGGAAAATTATAGAGAAACTACAAGAGAAAGAATCAGAAATTCTAAAACTCACTGAGCATCGCCACGAGGTTACCAACCACATTATTCTTACGAGTCAAGAAGCAAATAGATTAAATGCAGAACTCATTGAAAGAATACAGATCATAGGTGAGATAAGAGAAGAGAATGAGAAATTGAAGCATGAAATCAAAGTCTAGAATCAACACAATGAATTGATCAAAAAGGTTGAGGATAGCAACTGAAGGATGGATGATTTTCTTGATGGACAAAGAAGAGTCAACAACTACATAGGATTAGGGTACAATGAGAATGGTGAATCCTCAAATCAACCAGATCTGAGGAATGCTTTCACAACCCCAAGATCCAAGAAGCTGTCATGCAATCACTATGGAAAACAAGGCCAAACCTCAAACATCTGCAGAAGCAAAATGAAAGGTATTTCTCAAGCACAATCTACTTTTATTGGTAATTGTTATAATTGTCAAAAGAGAGGACACAAGGCACATGAGTGCAGATGCAAAGTGACAAATCCAAAGAGAAAAACCTATATGGAAAAGTACTCTCCTACATGCAAGATGAATGGGAATACACATAAGGAATGTTGGAAAAAGAACAACAAGGCTGGAGTCCAAAGGAAACTGATAAAAGCCACAAACCAGCAAGGGTAGGTAACTCATATGTTTGGGACTATAACATATGGGTAAATTGCACAACATGTGGAAGGTATGGTCATATTGCTACCAAATGTATAAAAAAAAGGACCAGAAGGTCAAGAGGTTGGACCAATCTAGGTATGGCATGTTTACACTGTCCTAAGGTTGGACATGTGATAAAATATTGCAAAGACCGACTGGCAGACACAAATACACATCCCAATGGAAATACCATTGATGACATCAAAAGAATGAGAAACAAGATGTGGGTAAAAGCCAAAAACACTGAAGGTGCTTGAACAAGCAATACAAATGGTGACACCCAATCCACTAGATCTGGTGACATCACTACATCTAACTAGATTACACAAGTAAGTATGGAATTGCATTATGACAAGTTTTACTATGCATCGGTTCCATTATACATAGTTCATATTGTAATATAGGCATGAAAAAAGATGCAATATATTGTTAGTTGTTAATCTATTTAAAAGAAACCATCGGTTATTGGGCACAATATGCATCGGTGAACACACACAGAAAAGTTAGTAAGACTTACCAGAATGTATCGGTCATTACACAAGCTAAGTGTAACCCGACAGACATCGGTAAACATTGAATCAACCAAAGCTATCGTTGCAACCTCACTGATAATCATTAGTGAAGTCTCCAAAACTGCTAGCTACCCCGATGCTTTGCACAGATGCTGACGGTGGTATGGATGTCTTACCAACAAAAGAAACCTGCATATACTGATGAGTTGGTAAGCATTTATGACAACTTAGGGCACAAAAAGGTATAAAAGCTCGATGGGTAAGCTCATTTTTGCACCCACAATTTTTGAGCAGAGCAGAGTAGACCAGAGTGATTTAAGAGTAGATTGGAAAGCGACCCAGTAGAAGTCAACCACGAAGCATTTAGATTAACAAGCAATCACAGAGATTCAGTAAGTTAACACACTCACCGATAGCACTGTCTTTATTTTGCGAAAAGCCCTAAATTGCAAAATATGATGGCATCGACTTCTAGGGTAGAGAAAATTAAGGATGAAAAGAAGAAACCCTTTACACTTCTCAATAGAGGAGAGTGTACTGAACCTAAGTATAAATTACACCCTAAAATAGCTTCTCAACTAGACGATTCAGGAGCATTCTCCCGAATCCCACCTAGGGTTTTACTAGTAGAGGACGTAAGATCCTACATTCACTACAAGATATTAGAGATAGGAGATCTAGACCTTGATAACACATATGCAGCACTTTTTGATGATGCTGGAAAGCTCAAAGAAGATCATAAACACTTGGAAATAAAAGGACTCACAAATGCATTGTATTTTCCTAGGGTTTTCAAGACAGAATGGATTAAAATCATTCTTACCAGAGTTCACGATAGGCTCTATGGCTAAACTAGCCAAAACATATAACAAAGGATGTTATATATGCGGTTACTGGTTATCCTACAACCGATAAGCTGTAGGCTCACAAACACCCATCTCTGGCAGAAGTTGAAAAACAAACTGGTGCAAAATCAGACAAAAGGGCACTATAGGTCAACACCATAACTGACGTTGAACTTAAGTTTGGAGGATGTGTCGTTGGATACAAAATCTTCCAAGAAAGTAGAATGAATAGCATATCTAGTACTGCTATGAGCATAGCATACAAGATTATCAAACATGGGAAGAAGATGGATCTGGTAGAGATCTTATTAAATCAATTTGAGAAAAACATGTGCACAATAAGGTCCTCAAGGAAAAACACATGTAAGTTTAGTTCCCTAATAATGTGTATATTCTTTTACTTTGAAGAATACTTTCCTTTCATAGGAAAAGTAACATGGGACACTAGTAGACCGATTACCATTCAGATCAGTGAATTCAGAGAATCACTTGGTACAGATTTTGATAATGTAATGAATGAATATTTCAAAACCATTAAGGAAATGCTACAGGCTAGAACTAGAATTCATGGGAGTCTGATAGAGGAACACAAAGAAGAGATATGTTTTATGGTGGATACAGATTTCACTTACATATAGGTTGTAGTTCCAAGGAAATCATGGCTATCAAAACTGGAGTATGAAATCAAAATAGGGTTAGTAAAGGAATGCATTCAGGCATTGTTAAATGAACCCATTGACAACAAACAACTAAGATTTGGTACCTACGAGGAATCCAAACTAAAGATTAAATCAAATCTTGTTGTCAAGAAGGCTGTAAAGCAGTCTAAAATAATGGTCAAGAATCTAAAAAAGAACTTGAATATATCTTCTGATGGAGAAGAAGAAGAAGAAAAAGGAAAGGAGGAACAAAAATGTAAGGAGGAAGACACGGAGAAACAACTTCCCATCAGTGATACAACACAACAACAAGAATCAGAGGAAGAGAAGCCTGATTCACCACCTCCTCCTCCACCAAAGAAGTCTAGAACAAGGATCCAAACAGCACAGGATGCAATTCCTTCTCCCATGGTAAACAGGAAGGTATATAAAAGGAAACCTGCACCTCAAAAGGAAAAACAACTAGCTAGGGCACCTGCCAAGAGGAGAAAATATGTTCAGACTGACGAGGACATAGAAGATTCAGCTATGGGTGAACCTGAAACTGTAAAACTTACAAAAGAAAAATCATAGGTATCATCACAAACTGAAGACATTAATGAAATATGTAAGTCTATTTCTGAAGCTAGATTTGTTCGACATCCTAAAATAAGGAAATGGTTAAAATGGGATACAATAGAAAAAAATAAGATTGAAGATGAACTTATTGCTAAAATGTGCAAACACTATTATGTCCCACTTCACTTCACTTCACAAGATGTTCCACAAGAACTATTAGATAAAATATCTTCTAGATTCACTTTTGCACTCCATGAGGAAAAGAGGATAAGAGAAAGAGTACTGGTCTCTGTTATTCCTCCTGAATCAACAAGAGAGGAAATCAATGAAGTCATGGAGAAATATCCAAAAAGCTTCTCACCTAAGTTGAGAGCTTATAAATTTCTAAGATAACAACTTATAGCACTGGAAGAAGACACTCACAAGACTTGGAGTGGAATACTAAATCCTAATGAGAAAAGCAGTCATGAAAAGGAACCTATCAGCAAAACAGGTAACTCAATAGTTGAGTTAGATAGTGAAGAGGTACAGATCAAAGGCCAAAAACAAACTGATGTTATAGATGAGGACTGGTCAAAAGATGGTAAAGATGATCAAGTACCAGATAGCCTCATCTGCATAAAATTTTAGAATGAGGAAGTTACCAAAGAAGAACTATCAATAAAAGGTAACTTAGATGTTGATATAAATGATGATTCATGGTTAGACAACATTGTTGATACCATTATAGGAAAATACACTGCAATAGAGGTTCAAAAAGATGAAGACATCAATGCTGCAGAGGGTAAGACCGGTGGACAAGACATAGCTATTGACACTGCAAATGTTAATACGCTGACAAATATGAATATATTAATAGATGTTATTGATATACAATTAAGTCAGGATAAATCATCTAAGAAAGATGATGACATACCCAAGGATATGGGTACCGATGAAAACCAAGGTGCATGCAATACTCCTAAGGTTACAAACACTGACATGAAAGATGCAACTGATGAGCAGTAGGATGTATCAAAAGAAGAAAGTAAAGAGGCAGATAAAAAAATTGATGATACAATGAGAAAGGTTGAAGAGAAAGCTAAGAGTGGGGAAGTCAAGAAAAATGAGGAATTAAAATTGAAGGAAGATTCATCTGCTGATACACCTAAGGTACGTGAGGAGACGTCTTCACCAAACTAACCGGTGAACATAGAACAGATACAAAAAGATGCATCATCCTCTCGACACTCACCAACTAAATCAACCCAG
>MU223156.1:165879-195179 GCA_018584345.1 Thuja plicata
CTAACTAAGATGAGGCCTCATGCATGTGTGTATATTAGTAGGCACATAAAAATGTTGTTTTACAATAATATAAGGAGTTAGGATAAGAAATCTTTTGTAACATAACATGTGCTAGAAAATATTTCCCAGTAATGTATCCTAATCTTATGAACACAAATATTGTAAAATTTGGTCTATAAAGTAAAAATGTCAATTTCAAAGCTATATCAAAGCTATACATGTTACTTTCAGCCTTTTGATGGGTCTTAATAAATTA
Organism: Thuja plicata; assembly: GCA_018584345.1. Classification (NCBI taxonomy): domain Eukaryota; kingdom Viridiplantae; phylum Streptophyta; class Pinopsida; order Cupressales; family Cupressaceae; genus Thuja; species Thuja plicata. The sequence goes on from MU223156.1 coordinate 166,136, forward strand.
GCTTATTATTTGAATGTAGTCCAATTCATGTTATTTGAGAAAGATAGGTCAACTAAATTTCTGAGATTAAATGTCATGTCCTCTACAATTTGGGCCTCACACATTAGAAATATAAGAGCATAAAATTATATGTCCTTATAATTATACCATTAATTTTTATTTTTTTTATAAAGGGTAAAAATAGAATCTTCAAAAAGTTCTAAAATATTTTACAATAAAAATATTTGAAATGATGATATCTTTAATAAATGTTATCTATGTCACTACATATTATAATATACAAAAATTTATCTTATTTATATTATTACATTTATTTTTATTTACAATACATCTATATGTAGTAAAATTGTTGGCATTGTTTATGTATATTTATTTGTCTATTTTAATGTTTATATCAACTTTACATTTGTTCAAACTTGTTTCTTTATGAATTATTATATTATAATATAACTTATTTCTATTCTATATCACCTGATCTGGAGCTCTGCAACTTCTCGCCCACGTTCCCGCCCAGCTCAAAATTCAAACTGCAGGTTCCCATGCCTGCTTCCCCGGGGGGATATGCTGCCCCCTAGCTGACCCACCTACTGGACCTGATGGACCCTAGGCATCCTCTATCACAGTCCCTGCAATTGGGTCAACGGGGGAATATCAAAAAGCGTCTTCATCGGCTGATCCCCCGCTTTCCCCTAAACCTAATTGGAAAGGAGCCCTTGTTGGTGATGCCCAACAACCCTTGCAGGCTCTTTTTGTGGATTTTGTTCAGACTGAGGAAGGAGAAAAAATGTCGCTCCCTGACTTTGTGGTGAATCGCACGATGGCTGACTTTTAGCTGGCCCTGGTTGGTCGATTCTTCAATTTATGACCTACCATTGAAATTGTTAGAAAATGGGTTTCTAACCAATGGAAGATCAAAGGGTCGACCCTGGTTTCAGCTATGCCAAGAGGGCTCTTCATGTTTAAGTTTACCACTCTTGAGGACATGACCAGTGTGTTGTCTGGCTCATGTGTCTACGGAAAGCACTTCTTGGCCCTTGCAAAATGGAAGCCCGGATTCAACCTGGCAACGGACCTAACTAGATCGGCTCTAGTTTTGGTCCACCTCCCAAGCCTCCCACTTGATTATTGGGACGAGCAAGTCTTCCGTTGGATTGGTGATTCTTTTGGTTCATTCATCACGGCAGATCAGGTGACCAGGTCTAAATCCAGGTTGGTGTTTGCTACATTCTGTGTGAATGTCACTATGAGTAAAATCCTACCCAACTTTGTTATTTTGAAATCTAAACTGGGTAGATGGACCCAAGAAATGGTGTATGAAAATGCTACCCTTTTGTGCCAAAAATGCGAAAGCAAAGGCCACTCTAGTGATACTTGCAAGGCCACCAAGTTGGAGGAAAAATGAGAGAACAAGGACAAAGGAATAGCAGAGGCCCCTCTATCCATTGTGAATGAGGAAATATTGGAGTCAAGGGCACCCTCGGTGGCCAATGATATGGATTCTGATGTGTAGGTACCTAAGGAAGGTGAGATAGTCTCCCCCCAGGAGCCTGGTGTGGGATGCTCTGGTTCTCCTCCAGACCCAATCTCGATGGACCGGGTGCTCCAACCCTTGATGGAGCCAGTTTTGAAACCTATTCTAACCTTGACACCCCCCCTTAGGACAGAAAGATTAACACTACTAGGGAGGAACAGCCTGACATTGTGGTAGCCCTCGAGTTACATGACCCAAAGCAGGAGGCTAAGCACACCCCAAAGGTTGTAAAGAAAAGTACCCTCAGCTCCACAGATGGTTCAGAGGATGAGGAGGGGGAATGGAAAATGCAGAAAAAGAAAACCAAAAATAAAAAGGTAGATGTTGGGGTGGATACACCTAGAGGAAGACCCTCAGAATGGGTAAGGAGATCAAAAGGGTCCACAAGGGAGGTTTCAGTAGGAAGGCAACAAACCCTGGAATCTAGCTTCAAAAGTAAGAGATGAATTGCCTCTCTTGGAATGTGAGGGGTTTGAACAGCTCCCTTAAACAAATGGTTGTCAAACATTACATTTTTGATCTCAAGCTGGAGGTTCTTCTCTTACAAGAAGTCAAGATGTCTACTAGTACTTTTTCTACCCTAGCACCGCACCTTTGGTCGGGGGCTGCTTTCCTTTACTCTGAAGTTGCGGGTGCATCTGGTGGTATTACCACGATATGGAACCCAAATAGAATAACTGGTCAGTTGGTTACCTCTTCCCCTAACTTCCTTGTAGTCACCTTTAGGAAGAATAAAATCAAATGGACCACCTTCAATATTTATGCTCCTAACATCCGGCACGCTCGAGCTTCTCTATGGATTGAGTTGGGCCACTGGTTTGATCAGGATAGCTTAGCAAAAATTTTGTTGGCCGGTGATTTCAACACCCCCCTTTACCCCTCTGAAAAGTGTGGTGGCCTCATGGATTACTCGGATAGCATGAGGGAGTTGGCAGATTTTATTGCTTCCATGGGTCTTCTTGATATTACTTTGAAGGGGAACCCCTTCACTTGGTCCAATAATAGGAAGGGTTCACACCTCATCCAGGTGAGGCTTGATCAGGTCCTAGCCACTTCCTCATGGAACCTCTTCCTGAACTCTACTTTTTCTGCCCTCCCTAGAACTACCTCAGATCACAACCCCCTCCTTCTCTACTGGCTTGACTCCCCTATGGTAAGTTTGGCACCCTTCAGATTTGAAATTATGTGGTGCTCTCACCCCTCCTTTAGGGACCAGGTTAAATTCTAGTGGAAGACTAATATTAGGGGTACCACTATGTTCAGAATTGCACAAAAATTGGAAATTATCAGAAGGGAGGTTAAAGGGTGGAGCAAACACAACTTCGGAGACTTTCGCAAGGAGAAAACCAATCTCTCGGAAACCCTTGTTTCCCTCCAGGCCCAATTGGCATCCAGAAGTTACCTACCTTAGATCCAAGTGGAGGAGGAAAGGACTAGACACAAGTGATAGGAAACCTTGAAAAAAGAAGAAATTTACTAGAAGTAGAGATCCATAATTCAGTGGCTTGCTGAAGGGGACAGAAACACAGCCTTCTTCCATAGGTCAGCCAACATCCACAAAAAGAGAAATACAATCTCATCTATTCTGGATGAGGGAGGGAATGAAGTCAAGGAAAAGGATAAAATTAACCAGGTTGCGTTAAATTACTTTAAGGACTTGTACTCAGAAGTGGGCCCTTACTGCCCAGACGATATCCAAAACCAGCTCCTGGATCACATCCAAAGTGCTATTACCCTTGGGGATAATGATATGCTCACGATACAGGTTTCTGATGAAGAGGTTAAAAAGGCAGTTTTCACTATGGGAGCTTACAAAGCCCCTGGACCAGACGGATTTCCTCCGAAATTCTTTCAGGAGTACTGGGAAATGATGTTACTAGAGCTGCCAAATATTTCTTTAGGACTGGGCGCCTTCTCAGACAGCATAATCAAACCTACATTGTGCTTGTTCCTAAGAATGACAATCCTACTTCTATGATGGATTTCAGACCCATTAGCCTCTACAATACCTTCTACAAGATCCTTACCAAGATCCTAATTGGCAGAATCAAGCCTCTCCTCAACAAGATTATTTGCAATACTCAGAAAGGTTTTGTGCTAGGTAGACAGATCCTGGACGTGGCCATTGCTACACATGAAATTATCCACTCAATGGACAAAAGTAGAGCCCCAGGTATGGCCTTTAAACTAGATATTTCCAAAGCTTATGACAAAGTTAACTGGTCTTTTCTGCTCAAAATTCTTGCTAAAATGGGCTTTAATGGAAACATTATCCAAATTATACAAGAGTGTACTCAAACTGTTATCTTTTCTGTACTAACTAATGGCTCCCCTGGTGGCCATTTTACTCCTGATAAAGGTCTTAGATAGGGAGACCCTCTCTCCCCATACCTCTTTATCATGGTGGTTGATGTGCTTAGCAGGACTATGGGTATGTTGTATGCTACAGAAAGGATAAAAGGCATCAAACTTGCTTCCACTCATCCTTAGGTGGTGTTGGAACAGTTTGTGGATGACACTTTCCTCTTCAGGTATTCTTTTGTTATTGAGGCCAGACAATGGAAACAAACTCTGGATTATTATACTTAGGCTTTGGGTCAATGTATTAACTATCAAAAAAGTCGGTTGTTCTTCTTCAATACTCTAGTGGAATTACAAAATAAGGTGCTTCAAATTCTGGGGTGTCTGGCAGCCTTGCTCCCTTCTACTTACCTTGGCCTTCCCTTCACGGTCAAAGATGTATCCCAAGAATTCTGGAACTCTATTCTGGAAAGAACCCAGTGAAAACTCACTGGCTAGAAAGGAAAGATACTAAGCAATGCTGGAAAACTTCAATTGGTTGCTTCCACCCTCCAAGGGATCCCTGTCTACTTCCTATCCCTCTTAAAAATCAAAAGCAACATGGCCAGAAAACTAGAAAAAATTTAGAGAACCTTTCTGTGGGCAGGGTCTGAAGAGAAAAAGAGGATTTCGCTTGTTAACTGGGACACTGTCTGCCTCCCAAAAAGATTGGGAGGTCTTGGCCTTAGAAAAATTGGTTTGATGAATAAGGCCCTTACTACGAAGGTGGCTTGGAAGCTCATTGGGGGAAAAGCGGATTGGTGTAGAATAATGGAAACCAAAAACCTCCAAGGCCACCCCTAAAGAACGATGTTCCACAACAGTGACCTCCCTAGCGGATCCAAACTCTGGATAAACATCTGCAAGTGTAAGACCCTTCTGTCTAAAGGGGATTTTTGGCAAATTGGTAATGGTAGGTCCATTAGATTTTGGAATGACCATTGGATCATGAACCAACCTCATATGGGTCATAGATTCAAACCACTCATGGACTACCTTAGACCTAGCCTGGGTATTAGAGCTTCCAACTACACCAACGGAAGAGATTGGGCTGATTTACCTAATCAATTAAGGGACAGACCGGACCTGCAACACATGGCCAAGGATATTATGGACAACCTGACTAGTATTAGAATTTCTGAGGTTGATGACTCTATTATCTAGACCCCCACCCAGACTGGTGCTTTCATAGTTAATTCTGCTTACAACCTACTTCTTAAGGAGGAGAGTAACCTAGGCGACTAGAAGAAGGTGTGGATCCCCCAGCTCATGCCTAAAATAAACTTTTTTTGGTGGAACCTAATGCATGGTAAGATCCTAACCCAAGATAATCTTACTAAAAGAGGCTTCTCAATGGCAAACAGATGTGTCCTATGCAAGAAGGTGGAAGAAATAGTAAATCACCTCTTCATCCACTGTGACTATGCTACCAGCATGGGGCAAGGAATTTCCAACAGATTAGGTATCTCATGGGTGCTAAATGGAAAGGTGCACCAATTTTTTGAGATCCCCTTCAAATCACCCCCTTCTCCAACTCCTCTGGCGTATGCTTCCCCCACACATATGCTGGAACATCTGGAAGGAAAGAAACAATAGGATCTTCAAGGAGAAAGGCATCCAACCTGAAACCTGTCTCCTTATCGGAACTAAGCTCTTGAGTGAAAATGCCAGGATGGATAAATGGAAGCTCCCATCTTGTCCTCCTACTACCTAGGAAGCTAAGATTGCTGAGCGCTGGAACCTCCTTAGTGGGTTCTCCAGGTTCAACAATAAAAAGATAGCCAGAAAAGCTACCAAATGGATTGCCCCTCCTAGAGGTAGAATAAAATTAAACTTTGATGGGGCAGTTAATAATCTTGGGCATGGAGGGGGAGGAGTGCTAAGAGATCACCATGGCACTTGCCTACTAGCTTATGCGGGACCAATCAATAACTGCATGCTTACCTAGGCAGAAGGGACTGCCCTTCTTTGGGGTATTAAACTTGCAAAACATATGAACTTCAGACAACTGGAAATCGAGGGGGATTCCAAAGTGATAATAGAGGCAGTCAAGAGTGGATCTGGTGTGGGGTGGTGGGCTAGACCTATCATTATGGAGATCTGTGAGCTTCTTGAGAGCTTCCAACATATGACTATAGGCCATACTTACAGAGAGGGAAAATCGAATGCTGACTCAATGGTGGCAATTGGTCTTAAACAAACCATACTAAATAGTTGGATGTTAATTGGTGACTTACCTCTGATGACTCAACAACTCATCATGGGATAAATGAATACTATAGTCTAAATGTGCTAGGCTGGCTTATTTTTTATGAACCCCTCCTTGATCACGTGCTGGTGTGTTCGAGTGATTTGTGTGATTATGAAAGGCAACACTCAAATTCCCATAAATTTCTATCATTACCTTTTGAACATGTGGAGTGATTGTTGTCAGTGTCAAAAGGTTTTTTTGGCTATTGTTGGTATTAACTCTATTATTACTATTAATGGCACCTAGAGATCCATTAGATTTGGTGGTACGGAGCCCATTCTCCAAAATTATCAAAACCGGAAGGTTATGTATAAGCTTTTTTTGAAATGGATTTGTAAAAGAGAGTGGTTTTATATGGCTTGCAATAACGATCGGCTCTCATACTCCAAGGATACTCCGATGCTTGAAGGGTAGACCTCTGATATGTGGGGTAATATTCTCCGTATTGAACCTGATAATATTGATGAAGCCTTTTACTTCTGATCCACTAGTCACCCATTATTGCAAAGAAACTGGCATTTGGCATTTCATGGAATGCATGAAAGGTGGACATGACGAGAGAATATCTAAATAGTTCGTCTCCTCTTGGAACAATAGAAGTTTCTCAGTTGGGGGAATTCACTTCCAACTCAATGAGGAGGTCATCACAGAGGCTACGGGGCTCTCTATGGTGGGGAGAAAGTACAAAAAGACCAGTCAAACTGCTGACCCTACCAGCCTAAAACAATTTTTCAAAGAAGGTGAGCTGCCGGTTAGGAAACATGGGGGTTTCAATAGAGAAGAGCTACCGGACTTCTGGCCAAAAATTTGTCTCATTATCATGAAGTATTTCACGCTTGAAGGTAATTTTATGATGTTTTACAACTACCAGTTACCTTTCCTGAATAATATTAGGAACAAAGATTTAATTTCCATATCATTTTATCTTCTGCACTCTATAGAAAGTAATGTCCTTGATATAAAAAGAAACCCTGATAGGGCTATCCTCCACCAGGGTCTCCTCCTCTATCTTTTTTTGTTTCACAAAGCCATATGCCCGACACCCCAACCCCCTCTGATTATTTAGATGATGCCCCAGGAGAAGCCCCCGGAAAAAGCTGAAAAGACCACCAATTCCTCCTCCCAATCCATCTGTATCACCCAAGGGCCTGTGATGACGGAGAAAAAAAACCGTAAAAAAAGTATTAAGATTCCCACCTGTAAGAAGGAGGGCCATGAGGAGTCATATGTTTCTAACTCTATGGATTAGAATGAAGGGAAAGGGGTTGATAGCACACCTGAGACGGATTACAAGCCCAAAAAATGGAAAATGATGGAAACCCAGGTCAATTTGGAGGTGGACCTAAGTGATTCAGGCCGTAGGAGGTCTAATAGAATAGCCAAGGAACAATGCAAAATCAATATGATGGAAATGGCCTCCAAAGAGCTCTCCCTGACTGAGAATGCCTCCCACTCCACCAACTCCAGAAATGGATCCTCTGAAAGGCTATAGGAGCCCGACTGGTAATATTCCCCTGCCCAACCTCAAGAGAACCATGGAAAAACCCAAGCACCCCACCCCACCATAGAGCCCCCACCATGATACCCAGGATAAACCCCACTCCACTGGCATGGAGGAAAAATGCAATTTCACAGGCACCCTTAAAAGAAAGTTTGTGAATCTTGACAAAGAGATTGTTGAGATTAAGAAGAATATGTAGGACCTAATGAACCACTGCATGAGGACCAACAAATTTTCCATGAAGGTCATGCATGCCTCGGCTACGACCCTCTCTAATGTGCAGGAAAAGCTAGCAAGTGGCAAATTGGAAGTGGACGAGGATAACAAGGATCTATTCCAGTTTCTTTAGGAGGAGTGGGCAAGAACCCCGTTGTCTAAACAACTGGGAGGGAAGACCTAACTCTGATGGCTATGGTTCAGGTAATTTTGGCTGGGCTTGACCCTCGGTTCCCTTGTTCTACGATTGGGGAGAATTTTAATTTTGTTATTTTAGTTTGGTTTAGCCCTGTGAGGCTTATTGTTAATACTTTTTATGCTACTGATGATAGCAATTACTCTGGTTTAATCCCTTGGAGTCGAACTGTCACTTTTATTTTTGATAGAGGTAGAACTAGAAATGGTGTTTGTGATATTCTGCTAAAATTTTTTTTAGCTAGGCTAGTTCCATTAATATTCTATTAATGTGCTACTAGTCCTCTGTTCCACGGGCCAGCATCCTCTTGCTGCTTTTTCTATCAAAAACTTATTTCTATTCTAATTAAATTTATAAATCTAACCCATCATTTTATTTTAATTTTTTTTGGGATAAGAATGTTATTGAATTACTAACCCACTCAATAATCTTTCTATCAACTTATTTTTCATGATTTAAAACATATAATACTTTATGTTTTAACCTTTTTAACTTCACAACACATATATTAATCAATTATATATAAACCCTGCTAACCCTAACTAACCCTATGTGGTGAAGTGCTTCAAGGAATCATGAATAGAGTAGAAGGTCAAGCAATAGCCCAACAAAGAAAAAAAAAATTCTAATACTTTTTATGAACACTTTTAAAGCAATAATTTTTAACTTTGCATCAAGATAATGGTAATGATCATTTGTGATTTTTTCCTTTTTGCTGGAAATTCAAATAAATGCAACATCTCACTTCTTATTTTATACATTAAAACTCATTTTCTTTCTATTTTATCTACAACAATATGAATTATGCTTGTCTTTTAAATTTCCCTTTTCCTTTAGAACTCAAGGCACCGTAGACATCCAAGATCTGGGGTTACTTCTCATTTTAAACACTTGTTCCACCTAGCATGAAGTTAACTAACTAAAGAAATTATAACATGTCTCTGCCAAATTGTATAGCCTTTTCAAAATTGGTAAAATAGCTCAGAATAATGACCATAATGATGTTTATTATAATAAATCAATATCAATTTCATCTCTTTTCATCTTTAATTTTCTTTTTAAAATTACTTTTGATCAATGGAAATGAGAAATACATTTGAAATTAAAGTAGATTGCAATGGGAAAAATACTAAGCATGAAAGACTCATAAAAAATATATTAACCAAATTAGGTTTAAAGGCTTACACAAATATAGAAGAAAACCTTCGCATAAGAAATGTCAAGGAATTTAATTCGATCAAGCAACCTACATAGTTACAAAGCTTGTCAAAGTTTCAATAGTATCAAAGATACATTTTTGATATTTTTGCTCTTCTTTTGAGAAACAAACTATTTACATTAAATTTATAAAGTCTCTACAAATTTATAATATAAACCCACTTTGACTTAAATTTCTATACAAATCATTATCTAAGATAATCAAAAAATTCAAAATTCTAATATTGTGAAGGAAAATGCCTGAGAAAGCATAAAGTGATCAATATATAACTCTAGATGGGAAAATAGATAGTGAGAAAAATTCAAGGAGAACTAAGATGTATCAAGTGCCTAATATGAAACTGCTCTGGAAAATATATTTTTACTTCTAAAGAATTGAGTTCCAAACATTTTAAAATAAAAATATCAAAACTTCCAAACATTAATCCAATATTATCGAAGGAATTCCAATAAAATACTGAAGCACGAGTAAGAAAATTATAGAAATAGCTATGCACTTTTCTAGAAAATGTTCTTATCTGAAAAAAATATTTTTTTCAAATATTCTAGTGTCTGATTATATGTCAATTACATATTAAATAGAGGCATCATCTACAAATTTTATAGTGGAAATAGTCAAGAGAGATTTGTGTTTCTGATGAATAAAGTCAAGCTATGAATGCCAATTTATTAACTGCTCCCACATTGACAAAATGAGGATTTGATTAATAATTTCCAAAATTCACAACATTCTATCGGTATATAAAAAATATTTCTCATTTTTGGGATAGTTCAACAAGTATTATTTGGACACAACTGAACTACATTTTCTTATGCAACATGTTCGAAAGATAAAAATAAATTAGCTTAGATTGTAAGAGGCATAATATCTTTATAATGGAACATGATTGATTGAGTTTTCATCGTAGGAGTCATCCAAAAAATCCATTGTATCATAATGTGACATAATAAATGGGGATGAAAGGTAGGAGATCTTATTTCCTACATTACATTTGAAAGAAAGATGACCTAATAGGCTTAAAAGATCTCAAGCACTAAATGGGTGGAGTAATCTTTCACTAAATGAAAATAATATGGATGGGAATGGATAATAGGGAGATGTGAGATCTAGGATGAAATGAAGAAAAAGATTAACTTCCTATGGACTTAGACAAAGAGAAACCTAACAAACCAATTTTGATTAAAAAAAATGAAAAAACAATTACAAACTAATAACTGCAACTAACCTATAAATCCTCTTTGAAGTTATTTTAGAGGTACTAGGCTGGCTAGGTTGGCTAGTTCTTAGGGCTAGGTTGACTTTTTTGTCCAATTATGACTATTTTGAGTTGTATATTATAGTCAAGGCCCTAAAAATGCCAAATATGGCATTGACACTGTTACCACCTCATTCCTAGATAGAAAAAAAGGGGATATTTGTGTGTAGAGATTTATTTGCCTATTTTGATTCCTAGTTTTGAATCAACCTTGAAATTGAATTGAAATAAAGGAAAGCATGCAAACATAGAGAAAAATCTAGGTCTGAAACATAAAGTTGTTGGAAATACAATAATGGGAAAGCAAGATACTGAGAGGGGGGGGTGAATTAGATCTTCAAAATTAAACACTTAAAACAAGTTGATCCACATTAATATATAAATGAATCTGATGTAATCTCATATAGCATCCACACCATGAAACAAATAAAATATTACACAATAATTTGGTAACCCAAAAACTAAAATAGGTAAAACTGGGGTGGGGATGACACCCACAAAAGTCTTCACTACTGCAAGTGTACCTGTTAAGGTTACAATGTTTGATTACAAAATTTAATCTACCCTGTTAAAGGTCTGCTCTGTTAAAAGATTTAGATCATTACAGTCTACCTTGTTAAAGGATTTAAACTTACAATGAAGTAAGCACTCTGTTAAGAGATAAATAAAGGCCTGCTAAAACCACTCTGTTAATAGATTTTCACCTGATACAATGATTAGAAAGTCTCAAGTATTGATCCTTTGATATGCACTCTAATGCTGATGATAGGTCTCTTTTCAGTATCTCTTCTAATCTTATAATCCGATATACCTTTACTCTGCTGTTCACTGTATTATGCTCTGCTTGATCTCTACTTCTGAACAAAATAACCCTCTATGCATTTCACTTAAAAATGCAGTCACTTCATCAATTACTCTTTTGCCTCTTGCACATACATATATACAAAATAGGGTTTCAAAGTAATCTAATATGTCTATACAGATCTGATAGTGAGATCTAGATCAATGATCAAGATCTGATATCCATGCCTTGATAGTAAAACAATCAATGCTTACAATGAGTCATGCATTGGATAAAATAATTAAATGTATAACTAACTCCGTATAAAAATATTAAATTCGTACATTAGTCGGCCCAAAAAAATTATACAAGTTGGCTGGATCACTTATCCTTGATGTTTGTATCATTCCTGTCAAATATACAAAAACTATTCTGCTCAGCATTTGACTCTCTGGTGCTCGGCATTTAACATCTCTGTCTCTACTCGGCTCGGCAATGTAACTCGGCTCGGCAATGTAACTAGGCATACTGAAAACTTCTTGACAATGTTGCTCGGCCTTGCATAGTTTTAGCTCGGCCACAGTGATAGCCAACTAAAAATTCCTAATGAAATGACTAAGTGTTGGTCACTAATCATCAATATAACTTAAATATTAACAATCTCCCCCTTTGATATTAGTGGCAAAAACACTTATCATTACTTATGTACATTTCATCAAAAAGTATTGCCTAAGTACGCTAAGTACTCCCCCTATGAATATACTTATACAAAAATTTTACATGCCTTCAAAATTTATCAAAATTTATATACAAGTGTACCTTTGCTGTACTGATGTATCCTTTTATATCTCCTTACCAACTTCTGTACTAGCTTCCTCCTTCAGTAGTACTAACTTCCCCCTTGTTTTTGTCACTGATTGCTGGTGGGGTTAAGTTATACTTATCCAAAAATCACTTATGAAGCTGTAGGGTGGATTCAAATTTTATATCACAACTGTCCTTTGCAACCTTCATAACTTCCATTTTGATTTCTAGCTCAGCAGCTAGACTCACTAAGCTTTCTCCAGTGGATAAGTTTGCACTACTCTGTGATAACTCCTTAGCTTTTGAGAGTTCCTTCTGTATTACCTCCAAGTGAGGTAACAAGCTTGTCTATATAGTTATCAACTTGGCCCTTATGCAACCATCTTCAGCCATAAGATCGGCTATTCTCCTTTGTGCATTTATCAATTTATTAAAATGTAAAGAACTGGAGGTAGTATCTTTACCTAAAGTAGCACCAGTTGATCTCAAATCTAACTATAGCTTCTCAACAAGCTTTAAATTATCCTTTGTGAAAAATTAAACATCACATAATTTCCTATACAAAGAATAAACATTGGCTGTAACTTTCTCTAAAGTTACTACAAGAATAGAAAGTTCAACCTATTTTGTTGCTATCTCTTCTGAGATCTTCTCTAGAACTTTACTCTCAAATATTCTCTGGGACCATTATAGAAGCTTCTCATTGTTGTCTATGTCCTCATCTATTAATTTATGTACAATAGTGATGAGCTTATCAATGATTGGAGCTTGAGGCGTTTCATCCTCTAAGTCAAAAGCCTTTGTAAATATGTCTCTGATATCATGCAACACCTTATTTTTCTTTTGTTCTATCTTCATCTCTTCCTATCTTTGATTCCTTTTAAGAAACTCTTGAAGAGTCCCAATTTGTTCAAAAGATAACTCATTGGGATCCCATTGTGGAATCACAATGACTTCATCTAGTGTTACATCTAGAATCAGAGACTTCTTCAAGATTTTCTTCTTCTTCAATTCTAGAGAACTTATGCTCGGTAGCATAATATCTTTCCCTTTGACAGTTTTAGTCTCCAATGCCTCCTTCAATTCTGTCAATATAGTCTTTGGATTCAGCATACTACCAGTTTTGGAACCTATGGGAGTGGATGATACAGAGTGTGGTAGCTCAACCAACACTTGTGCTGCGTCTTCTTCTTTAGGCTTATCAACAACATCTGTTGTTACAACTCCACTATCTAAAACTGTCTTTACAGCCTCTAAAATAGGTGGATCTTGGAAAGTTACCTCTTGTTCCTTTGTTTGTTGTTGTCCTTCACTTTGCTGAGTACTGTCAACTTCAATTTTCTCACTAGATGTGGTGGACTTCTCTTCTTCAGTTTCAACTGCCTTAATAGGAGAGTCGGTAGCTTTTCCACTCGACATCTATTGTTCCTCGGCATTCAAATTGCTTGGATCATCAACTATATAATCCATAGGACTGTCTGCAATCAGATCAACAGAGTTTGTTGCATCTAATGCATCCTTGGTCTTGTCCTGTTCAATGGCAATTTGATCCTTGACTATATGTTGTTCAGGAGTAGTCTTTTCTTCAACTTCTTGTGCCTTGGCCTCAGATGTCCCTTCACCAGATTTATTGTCTTTTGGAATGAGAAATCCAAAAATCTCTTTCTAGATCCTTGTACTCTGTTGTACTAAACCTTCTATATCGTTCTTCAAAACAACATATCCTCTAAGTTTTGGCACAAACTTGTTCTTGTAGTCCTTAATGAATTTGGCTATCTGTTTTGAGGTTAAGTCTGGAATTATCTTGGCTAAAGTTCCTTCTCAGATATATCTCTCAGTGGTAAGTGCAAATTCCCATTCGCTTGACAAAAAGTCATATAGTTCATCAGGCACATGATTTCCTATCTCTATAGGAGTTAATTTGAAGGTGCTCATCATGTCCAAGAGAGCTTCCTGAACTTTGTGCCTATCTGCTATTTTCAACTTGTCATATTTGATGAACTTAAATGTTGCTAACCCTGCTGAATTCCTTAATGTACCACATACCTCATCAATGCTTGCTGGTTTCTTGAACAGAGCTGTAGGTATGTTGCTGGGCATATCTATTTCTATCATCTCCTCATCACTATCTACTGGCATATTTAATTTCCTCCTTGGTCTCTTTGCTAGTGCACTTGGCACAGCCTTAGAAGAAACCTTTGCTTCCTTACCAGAAGTACTTTTAGCAAGTTTTCTCTTACCATACACTTTTGTTTTCTCTTCTACTGGGGAAGTGACAGTAGATGCTCTTGTCCTTGGACAATTAGCTAAAAGAGGTGTAACCTTGGGTTTTTCTTAGCTAGGCTTGGTTACAATAACAATTGATGGCTTCTTTCCCTTAGACTTCTTTGTAACTTCTTCTGATGCACTGACTTCCTCCTCAGTTGAAATATCCTCACCTTGTCTAGTGGATAGACCTAGAGGTGCATCCTCAGGTTCTTCATCACTACCCAAGCCAACCATTTTCTATAGATTTTTCACTATCTTCTTTCTTTTCCTCTCCATGGTTCCTTCATTCAAACTTCTAGAGATCTTGGCATTAGCTTCTTCAAAGTTTCCAAATCTCTTTGTAGTGGTGTCAATCTCCTCGGCTAAGAGTGCAATGATGGTGGCTAAAGCTTCATCAACATTAATCTCATATGGAAATGGCTCTAAATATGTTATTCTAGGAGTTACTGCCTTGATATAAGTGTTATCTGTTTCAACTAGAAAACAAATTTCCTCATAGTGTTTCTCCACCAGTGACTTGGGAATCCTAGTCCTTAATCTCATTCTCTTCTTGAATTCTACAAAATAGCTACCCATAATGCTATTGAAATTGCTTTCTAGTTTCTTTATACATTCACTGATCTGTACTGTAATGGGCCTATTATTTTTCCACACAATATTTCCTAGAGTAGGAAATGTATTCTGAATATAGAAGAATATAAAAACTAGTAAAGAACCAAACTTACATGATGAGCTCTTAGCCTTTCTGATTGATGCAAGGTTCTTGGCTAACTGTGTTTGTTGTAGCTCGGCAAGGTCATATGTGTGATTCTTATTCACAATTTTCCATGCCTGATCAACTGCTGTACATGGAACACTGTCCAATCTGTTAGACTGATAGAACTTGTGTACAATTACCCTTACTCCAAAATCAAGTTCTAGGTCAGTAATCATAGAGATAGTCATACCTCTGTTATTCCATACTGCTTTAGTATTCAATGTAATTTCCTCTTTGCTGTTATCCCTCATGGTTTTCTTCCCATCCACTATAGGATATTCAGTCACTTGATGAATCATACTCTTGGTAATCTTGATTGGTCCATTGTCTAGCCACATGCTCATGTAATGAACTTTGCTAAGGATAACCTTGATCCATTCATCTTTAAAACCTTGGGGAAAATCTAGGGCATGAGTTAACCCTTTTTTGGCTAAGTGTTTGAATTCTTCCTTCAGAATTCTGTTATCAAATAGTTTACTGTAGGATTTCCTCAGTTCATTATCTCCTACTTCTCTAATTTTAACCATATAACATGATCTAACATCATGAATCATTAGTACCTTGGGAAGAATGGATGAGTGGGCTCCCATTAAATTGCTTTGAATTGCACTTTCCAAAATGGCTCGAAAGTTAAGAGGTTCACATTCATCACTCCTAACCAACTTAATTTGTTCTTGTTCTGCCTACATACTCTTGGCTGGTGTGGAAGAACTTGCAGCCATAATTCTAAAATTTAGGGTTTGAGAGATGGAAAATAGAATACCTTGGCAAGTGATGCTTCGCACTGTTCTCTATTCATTATTCACTTCAAGATTTCCATTGGCACACAAATGAAATATTCATTCCTAGCTCTGTTAGGATCAATTCTGTAAATCACTTCAATTTGATCTGTAAATAGTAAAATCACAAGGTAAAAATGAAGTGTTGACTGTTCATCCCTTATATGCTTCGAAGGGTAAAAGTAGGTGAGCATTACATGTTTTTCTCATTTGAGTTAGTGCAAGCCAGCTGTTCTTGGCTTAACACAACTTGCATCCCACTCAGCTCACTTCACTCGGCATTCACAAAATTTCACTCGGCCAACAAAACTCGGCACTCACTAAAGAACTCAGCTTTAGTGTGTATAAATAGTACTCGGCACCTATCAGTGCAATTGACTCATCTCGGCATTTGTATTAAAAAAATATGTCCTGGTGCATCTTAACATATGCAAATATGGACTTTTGTGCATTTCATGTTAGGAACTGATGTAAGATAAGAATTTTAAATACAGTTCCTTACATACCTCTTTCTCTTAGTTGGAGATGATGTGATCACCTGATCCATTGGATTGGGTGACCTCGACTTCATTAGTAATCACTACTACATGGTTCAGACTTCTTAACCTATGTCTTGTTCATCTGTTCCCTAATTTTCTCAATAGTAGGAGCTGGTACTCTAGTCTTGCAATCTTTCCTTGTATGTCCAATTTTTAGACAACTGTGACAAACTAGTCTTTCATTCATCCAACTTTTGGACTTACCTCTGAAATGTATCCTTATGCAATTTTTTGGAACATGTTCGTACTCACCACAGTAATGAGAACTATGCCATGTATTATAATCCCAATTGTAATGATTGCCTTTTCTTGGTGATTTGTCTTGTACCTTTGATGTCCACTGCTATTTACCTTTGGATCTACAATCTTGTGCTCTATGACCAAATTTGTGACAATTATAGCAATTACCATTGAGTCTAGGTGTTTTTCTTGCCTTTTCCTTACATTCTTGTGCTTGATGTCCAAACTTATTATAGTTAAAGCAATAACCATTAAAGTTAGTTTTCAGATTGGACTTACCATTCTTGCTTCGGCAAATGTTTTTTGTATGACCTAGTTTTCCATAGTGGTGACAAATAGGTTTCTTGTTTCTCAGCTTTGCATTATTTCTTTCACCTATCTTGGATGATTCTCCATCTTTAGTGGTTGTATGTTGTTCAGTGTGACCTAACCCAGAAGAATCTTTAGGTCTTCTTGATGCTTCCACTAGTTGTTCAAAGTAGCTCATAGCTACACTTGGATCATTCACTCGATTATTGATTTCTTTCTCAGATCTCAATTCATCTTTCAATTGACTATTCTCAGATCTAAGATTAACAATCTCCAAGTCTTTCTTGTTGATCTCCTGATTTGCAAGTAGTAGTTTATTTGCCATGTCCACTTGATTGACTGTCATGGTTTTCACATCATGTGTTCTTTCATCAAGTCTGGTAGTCAGCATTCTCTTGTCTTCTTTTGCCATAGCCTTGTCATCTTTGGCTTTCTTTTTCTGTTCAACAACTTCACACATTCTTATTGATTGGGCTTCTTGTTCTTTCTTCAAATTTTTGACTTCTTCACATAGTGCACTGTTCTTTTCCAGTAGATTTTGTATTGTTTCATCGCTCTTAGTAGAATCTCCATTCTAAAATAGAGTTGTAGTGTCCTCTTCCTGATAATGAGTGTCATTCATCTATTTGGCCAAATCTTTCCTTGCAGCCAAGGACTTCTTTAATTCTTGTCTTGCTGACTCAAGCTTTTGGAGTGCTAGATGAACATCAATCTTTTGATTCTCAATGAATTTACCCATCTTGTAGATTTCCATTTCAAGATCTGTATTCTCAAGCTCATTATAACCTTTTAGAGAACTCTAGCTCTGATACCAATTGTTGGAAATACAATAATTGGAAAGCAAGATACTAAGAGGGGGGGTGACTCAGATCTTCAAAATTAAACACTTAAAACAAGCTGATCCACATTCATATATAAATGAATCAAATGTAATCTCAGATAGCATCCACACCATGAAACAAATAACACATACAAAAATAATTTGGTAACCCAGAAACCCAAATAGGTAAAATTGGGGTGGGGATGACACCCATAAAAGTCTTCACTACTATAGTAATAAAGTGTACCTGTTAAGGTTACAATGTTTGATTACAAAATATAATCTACCCTGTTAAAGGTCTGCTCTGTAAAAAGCTTCAAATCATTACAATCTACCTTGTTAAAGGATTTAAACTTACAATGAAGTAAGCACTCTATTAAGAGATAAATAAAGGCCTGCTAAAACCACTCTGTTAAGAGATTTTCACCTGATAAAATGATTAGAAAGTCTCAAGTATTGATCCTTTGATATGCACTCTAATGCTGATGACAGATCTCCTCTTTTTAGTATCTCTTTTGATCTTATAATCTGATATACCTTTACTCTATTATTCACTGTGTTATGCTCTGCTTGATCTCTGCTTCTGAACAAAATAACCCTCTATGCATTTCACTTCAAAATGCAGTCAGTTCATCAATTACTCTTCTTCCTCTTGCTCATACATACATACAAAATAGCATTTCAAAGCAATCTAATATATATCTATACAGATCTGATAGTGAGATCTAGATCAATGATCAAGATCTGATATCCATGCCTTGATGGTAAAACAATCAATGCTTACAATGAGTTATGCATTGGATAAAACAATTAAATGCATAACTAACTCCGTACAAAAATATTAAATTCGTACATTAGTCAGCCCAAAAAACTTATACAAGTCAGCTGAATCACTTATCCTTGATGTTTGTATCATTCCTGTCAAATATACAAAAACTATTCTCCTCGGCATTTGACTGTCTATTTCTCGGCATTTAACATCTCTATCTCTACTCGGCTCGGCAATGTAACTCCGCTCGGCAATGTAACTAGGCATACTGGAAACTGCTTGACAATGTTGCTTGGCCTTGCATAGTTTTAGCTTGGCCACAGTGATAGCCAACTAAAAATTCCTAATGAAATGACTAAGTGTTGGTCACTAATCATCAATATAACTTAGAGATTAACAAAAGTGTCTTATACCTTGGAAACACATGTACTTATTTGAAAGTAATCATGAATGTTAATGCAATAGCTTGACAACACACGAAAAACCTAGAAGGAAGTCATGAAAGACATGCCTTGTAAAATGAATGTTATAGTTTCACATAATGCTTGATATTAAAAACAAACATGGAATGATTTCTTGAAGAATTGAATTCTTCAACGGATGGAGATTATCTTCTTCCTTTATTTTTATCTCCTCTACTTGGTCATCATGGGAGAGAAGTTTCTCCAAGGGAGAAGATTTTCCTTGAGAATGTCTTGAGTACTTGAAATCTATATTAGAATGCTTGGAATGAAAAGTTGTAGAAGAGAGAGCTTGAACACTTATGATATGATCTCCAAATGAGGACTTGTAAGTTTCTTATATACCCCTCACAAACATTTTTGAGTTCAATACTCGAAGAGGGCTGATGAGAATTTAGATTTTATGAAAAACCATTTACATAAATCTCGGGTTCAAATTTTGGAGGAAACATTGGGGAATAGATTGACTAGGTCAAACTGTTCCTGAGAATAGGCTGACCGAGTCAATCTATTCCCCCAAAAATTAAATAGATATGACAAGAGGATCTCAATTTAAGAGGAGAAGCCAAAATGAAAAGTGAAGTTGGTGAGCTTTTGTAAGAAATAGAAAAGGGATTTATTCCATAGAAATTATTGGTTTTATAGAAATTTAGTATGTAGCACCCTTCCAGTTGTGGAAAGTTGCCTCCAAAAGCTTGAACTCTTTCCAAGGAGGAGCATTGAGAAGATGCCATAAGTAGAATAATGATAACATAAAAAATAAAAACCAAGAAAAATAACATAAAATAAAAACTACTCTCAAACTGCTCATGATTACTTGAATGAAGCATTTTATAATGATTAAACTCTAGAAATAATGAAGCGAAGATACAATAGTTTATATGAAAATTCACTTATACAATACTAAACATCCTATCACTTGATTGAATTTTTGAATCATTTGGGGAAGAGACGTGTTAAAGGATAACATAATTAGAATTGAATAGGAGAGATAATTTTAGTAGATTTTTTTATGTTTGTAGTTGTAAAGGAGGCTCAATTATTCTATTTGTAAGGAAACTTGCAGCCATACAATGATTATTTTCACATAACCCACAAGATAAATGAATCGAATAAGTGTTCAAAATCTACAAGCAAGATAATAAAAAGCATACCCACAAAAATGTAACACATAATATACTCTAGGAGAACCTTCAAGAGGTAAATACCCAACCTCCAAAACTAATTTCTTTTAAGGTGAAAAAGTTAAGTTACAGATAGTATTTATATATGTTGGTGGTATTATATTTTGAGGTGATGATATTATTTGCAAGAAGTTTGTTGAAGAGATGTAGAAATCACTTCAAATGTCTATGTGTTACCCTGACCCTAATTTTTCTACTTTAAATCACATTAAGTGTAAATACCTTCAAAGCAAATTAGAGTCGAGTCCCCCTTTTCTGCATTGTATCTTCCCTTTAAAAATTTTGTGCTAAGTATCGTCTAAGTAATAAGATCAAGTCATTGAATTCTTTGAACCTTTGAGCTAATTAAACTTTTTTCAAGGCTCAATGTGTTCATTATTTTCAAAGAATTCAAAGGTTGGTCAATAAGGAGAGATTTATTCTTTGTAAAAAGTGACCAAAAGAAGGGAATATTCTGGCGGCATATCTTAAAATATGAATTTTTAGTTTCTTTGAAAGGAGTAGTAATGATAAACTTAAAATCCCATATGTTTTTGAATAAAGAAGTAGCAAGAGGGTGCTAGCCCGTGGTACAATAGCAGCACACTAGATACACATTAACAACACATTAATCATATCCAGAGTGCCCAACAACGAATCAAAAAAGAACAACATATGTTAAAAAGAGGGGTAATTAAAATTTATATCGAGTATAAAATCCCGCAAATTGAATTGGTACAAATGAAAGATTAAGCTATTAGTTGAGATATTTTTCATTTTGGGAGATGATTTAAAGGTAACCTAATATTTCAAGAAATTAAAAAAATTGCAAGGAGGAAGAGGTCCATGAGGAAATTAAGGTTTTGTCAAATTTTAAGTTGTAGAAGATTCAGATTCAAATAGGTGAGTTCTATACTATTCATTCCTACAGTTCATAGTTCAGAGTTATAGCTTGGCTTAAATTTATATATTTTATTAACCTAGTCTAAGAATTGTTACCATGAGAATGATATTTCAATTTTTATAGCATGAGTCCAGTCATGATTTCTCTTCCCCTGAGTGCGGAGACTCATGTCTGGATCAATATGATTTGGATAATTTTGTAGGAGGGACCAGATATCCTGCTGGGTCTTCTATTATGAAATTAATTGTAGAATGTGGCATAGTTGAAGCCACAACATTTACCTTAGCTAGATTATACCCTGATCTTGTCAGCAAATGCATGAATACATACGACCCAAAAGATAGGAGTATTAGAAAAGTAGATGGGTATGTTTTGCTACCTATTAATAGAGAAACCATCATAGCTGTAATGAGAATTTTAGTAAAAGAGAACTATTCTGGTTTTACCATATTATTATTTGTGTCTCTCTTCTCTGAGAAGAAACAAGAATAAAAAAGTGTCACTGCAAGAAATTGGTTAATTAAATTTTAGAAAGGAGGGTCAAGACTACCCAGACCAATTATGAGGGATCATATGAGCCCTCATGTAAGAATTTTGATGGTTTTGTTACACAGAGTTAAGGGTTCCCAACTAGCCTTTTACTTTCAAGACTGGATGTATTTCTTTATTCAAGTCATTCTCGAAGGTACCCAATTTCTAGATTGGGGAGAGATAATTAATGAGGAAATGCATGATAAATTGAATAATGGTGATTTTGGGCATCAGGGATTTTACATGACCTCATATTTATTTTAATACTTGGTATGAATAATAGAATGGATGGGCTTGCATCATACCCATTTACAAAGGGCATCAAAGTCATTAATATTACCTACACTTGCACATGAAAAGGTGTTGTGATAATTACAGAAAATTAAATGATGTGTTTACTGAAAGATTGACTCATTGATTGGGAAAAATAAATTTCAAGACAACATATAGCCCACATAAATATTCTAAATGGTCAAGAAATTTAGGAATTCGTTAATGCTCATAAGGAATGGAAGGTGACACTTACTGCTCAAGTTTATCAAGCTCAATCCACTAGATTGGGAACAATAGTGCATTCGTTGCCACATTGCCACATTCTTTTGTTTAATTGCATAAATATTTAGTGATCTTTGTTGGTAGTTATTTTTTTTAGCTCCTAATTTTAGTTACTGTGAACTCGAGTTAATGGATCTCAAGAATTAATTTTTTGTTATGTAAAAGAGTATATATATGCGATCATAAGATCGATAAAGGGTTAACAATTTTTTCCAATAGACAATTACAATAATTACTTGGTGATGTTTTTTGAAGATACTTTTGATATTTGAATGAAAAGGTAGAGAGTATTCCAGGGATTTCCGATCTGTGTATTTGAATTTTATTTTATTTTTTGGCAAAAATGGCTAAGCCATTATAATATTTATTAATGTATAAATATATTTCAAAGGATGAGGAGCGAAAGAAACAAAAAAGAAAATCCTCCTTCATTGCCATCAAAAAATACAACCCTATAGATCCATAGTTCATGATAGCCCCACCTATACAATTGGCTCAAACAGACGCCATGGTATCAGATGCCAAAAACAAGTTGATCCTCTAAATAGCTACCCAAAATTTAAATAGAACAAAAAAGCTGTCCAAGCCCTGATCTGACAAAAATTAGACAACCCAGCAGTATATCAGCATTCCCTATATAATGTGTCCCCCAATTAATCGGTATGATCACCACAAAAGTCCAGAATATATATATCAAAATATGATAGAGAATATATACGAAAAGCTGATATATTCATAAATATTTTAGAAACCCCAAAAAGGATATTGCAGAAAACTGTTAGCTAGGTTTAACCTTTCCATGACAATGGCATGGACACTTGCATTGGTGACTAGAGGATACTGATTCTGATGAAGAAGGTGAAGAATGCAAAGCTCCTGCAACCGGTACATCTAAACCACCATCTTTTGAGTAATTAAGAATAATGGCCATGCTATCAAACAAGTTATATGCATCCACCATGATATTAGTGGGAATAAATTCCACCAGAGGGCTTGTGCTCCTCCTAAAAGCAGCTGAGTCCTTCGCCATAATGTCGAGCTTAAAGGAATTATAAAGCTTAACAATTTCCATATCTTTGTCTAACCTATTTGGGGGAAATAATCCTCCTACCCTTTCTTGCAAATCTCTCTGATTGTACCACAAAATGGCCTTATGAATGGTATGAATAGACACAAAATTGGGATTAACTATCCTATCTTCCTTCTCCAAGAAAGGGATATAGTCCTGGGTGAGGTCATAAAAGTTGGATAGAAATATTGAAAGCACCTAAGAATGGATAATGTTGCGGGGAAAAGAAGGGTATAAAATATCTTCTCCAATAAAAATATAGACCGTGTCCACAACATCTTGTGGAAGGGCCCTGAAAGCCACCTTCATTTGTTGGTGAAGGTAATCATCTACAATAGGGCACTCCCAATCTAAACTTGGAATGCGAATGTGAAAGTTAAAAGGACGGTATTCCATACTGTGAGAAAAAACACTACGGAAACCAACACACTACCACTCAGAGAGTTCAAACCACACTTAGAGCCACACAAGAAAAGGCAGAAATATAAGCGATCCGAACTGTGTATTTGAAAGATTGAAATGAAAATTTTGCAGGAGTTTTTTTTTGAATGATTGGAATTTATGTTTCTTTGGACTGCATCTATGTACATGTCTTGTGGCTATTTAATGGTCTCTTTAAATATATTAAATGCATTTGATTTACCATACATAGGATCTGTAAATTTTATGAGCAAAATATTTAGATAAAGCCATAATTTCATATTCATTACATGCTGATGGAATGGATATTCATTACTTTATGGTTAAAATTATAAGTGTAAACATCTTTTGGTATACTTTATACTTTCAGTGTTTTGAATTTCATGGTGTTGTATGTTGGTATCTGTTGACTATTGTGCTTATAGGTGTTGTTTGTTGGTATCTATTTTTTATAATGTGATCATATATTGATCTTATACTTAGTTTCTTTATTCCTTTCTAGCCAAAAGTTTACCTAAGTATTTTAATTGGAAGAATCCAAATTTATCTAAATGAGGGAGCTATGGGTCTAGTCTAAAATTTAGAGGGAAATCACTAATTCAATTACTCATTTTTTCTTAACCTATTTGGTCTCATTATTGGGTTGTAGAGCCTTCCTTTACGAAATCATTTGGAAAATACAATGTTCATCAATTTAAAGTTATTTTTCACTTTAATGCATTTGAATGGTCTACCCAACTGAAAAATCAAAGAGAAATTTGGCTTGGGCATCAAATACATAGCTCTTCTTATATTTGTGTAATCATTAGTTCCACCATTGTTAGCCATGAGAATATGTACTCCTAATGATTGCAATTTTTTTAAAGACGGAAAAAGGTTGGCCTTGTCTCATTTCAAATTTTTTCCACTTTTATCTTCATTCTATACCACCGTGGAGAGTCTTGCCTGGCCTCACCTATAAATGGAAATATAATTTAGCAATAAATATTGTAACAAAATGAGTGAACATACTTGGATATTCAAAACTAATATGGACACCCAACTACTTGATTGGATGCATCAAATTTAAACCAACTAATTGCCTCTTTTTTCATGCATTGAAAATCTAAAGCATATATTTTGGCATTTCCCCTTGACTAAATACAATTGAAAGTCATCTTTAAAAAAAAATTTGCATTTTAAGCATGAGTTGAATTGGAAATAGGCTCTTCTTGATCTTGGTTTACATGATAACATCATTATTGATTTATCCAGAAAAATTATTTTAAGACATACTTAGAATTGCAGATGTTTTTCTATGTTCTCAAATACTTATTGTCAGGAAAATGATACTTTAATGCTTTACTTTAGCATATTTTTCAGGTTGATTATTTATTTTCATAGTTTCTAAATTGTCATGGAGAGGGTCGATACCTCACAAATGTGTATATTGTGCAACTGCTCATGCCTTGGTGTTTGGAACTTGACACAAAAGTCGACACAACATGAGTTATAATGGTATATGTTAGTGAGGAATGGAAGGGTGATATGTAAGAAGATTAGGTTCAAATTGGTGATGTGGACTCTCATTCATCTATTTCTAATTTTGAACCAGCATGATGTTATATATATTTGTAGTTCAACAGAAAGCATTTCCTTTAGCAGCATTAAAGAACTACCTAAGGATCAAAGAAGCTCGATCTCGCAGGTGTGAGTTAACTCTTATGCAAGAAGGCCAAAAGAGACTGTGTGGCCGACCACTAGGAAGCACCAAAGTCAAGAAGAGTGCAGGACCATAAAATTAGGAACAATAATGACATGGGCTAAAATAAAATTTCTAGGTTTTATCATTTTGGGTGGACCTCGGTCATGATAATTTTTTTTTTTTGAAAATCTTGTTCCCTAATTTATGTATTTGTCTTTGAATTGTTGTATTTGCACAAAAGGGTGCTCATAGGGGTAGTTTGCTACATAATGGTTGGGTATCTTTCAAATCAAGTGGTTGGGAGTTGTGGCTACTCTATATTTCTTTTTCTTTCTTTTGCAGATGATTTATGGATTGTAATGAATTAATTGTATTTATTAAGATTTAATAAATATCAAAAAACTTGATTGATAAAAAAAATTGATATTCTAATTATTATTTGTATTATTTTGTTTAATAAAATCTTTTAGTTTAAAAACATATCTTATATTATAATTTATAGTTATCAAGTTTTATTATTTGTAATTGTGTAGCTAGATTCGATGTACATGTATGTGATGGAACTTTCTTTTCACACAATGAATATTATGCTCTTTCCACTATTAGTGTAATATGTTTGTTTTCTATTTTCTCAAAAATTTACCTTATTTTTAATACCTAGACTTATATCTAAAATAAATTTATTTTTCTTTGAGCTGTCATAATACATTTATATATGTATGTGGAAAATATAAGCATAGGTTTTGTTTTAGAAAACTTGTCTTAGACATCTATGCAGTTTGAATATTTAGAGTTTTTCATGTTGTTCTTTTGATTTCTCTTGCAATTCTATTGCTGCTTTGTTCAGCTTAACTTACTTAGACTCTTACCCAACTTATAGAACACCAATCGGTCTCTTACAATTCATTTTGAACCAATCTAACTATTATTGCCTTAACCATTTTTCAAACTTTGTCATATGTAGGTGAGTTTCATTCTAAGGTTAATTCCCCACACTTTTCCTTGTAGTACACTTTAAATGTATTTTCCTTGTTTTCTTGAACTTTAAAATAAACATCAAATCTAAACATTGGTTCTTGAACAATTTTCGCACCCAATGTTATAAATGACACCCCACTTTAAAAAAATTTAAGCTTCAATATTGTGAAAGTCAAGTTTAAATGAAACAAATACATGTTAATTTAAAATTTAACACATTCCTTATCATCTTTTAAATATTCTCGCTCCTAGCTAAGTGTGACTTCTAAGGTCACTTCCCAAAAACTCACTCTACACTAACTCTGCAATATCTTTTCCATGTTGAACTTGGCTATTATTAATCTACTTGTATCTTCATTTAAAAATTTAGAGGGGAAGTGGCTTTTATTATACTAATTATCTGAAACATTTCAGAAATCTTTATTTCAATAATGTCAAATACTTCTCTACTTCATATAAGCAGTAGGAAACCCGATATAGTTTTATAATTGTTTTGCAAACTATTTAAATACCTTTCAATTTACATCTTAACCATTTGTTCTTTACTTTGTAAAATAATTTCATCTACTTTTTGAAAAGACCATACATAATAAAAAAATTTCACTTCCATGTATTAAAAACTCATACTGATAATAATTGATCATAAATATGTTTTTCCCTCCAGTAAACATTAGTTATCTTTTTAATTAAATAAAACTTACAAATGTAAATTTGAAAATATACAATATAGTGACACTTACAAAACCAAAAAATTATAGTTGTAAATACAGTATCCACTTCCCTACAATTGCACATGCCATTCCATGACCGGAAAGCTTAAAAAACTACATATAACACCCTGTGTCTCTAAGCATTGATACAATGCATTATAAAAATAATGAAAAAAGGTCTGCCCATAGAAAAAATATTGGAACATTACTCAATAGAGTTTATAGACAAAAAAAAAAACCACATTCTTGTCTATAATCTAACTAGTCATTCCATTCCATTATAATACCTCCAACTTCTTCTATGTGTTTTTGCAACTACAACCCAGACCCTCTTCATTCTATAGTCATCTTGCCTTCCTTTTCGGGCACTCCTACACTCCGCTTGCTCCCAGTCTACAAGCACAACATTCTACATATGCAGTTAGCCTTTAATTCCATTAAGTTCAATCTAGGTTGCAGCTCTCTTAACCTCCTTATCTTTGTTGGAATTCCAGCGGAAAATGGGCTTTATTAGAGGATTAAATTTGGTAACATACAACCAAACACCTCTCAGAACAAAGAATCCCTCTGACGATATTGAATTCAACATTAGAGACTCAAAATCCACACACCACTTTTCCTTTACACATTCTTTCATTATCTAGGCATCCTTCTCCTTTGTATCCAGTTCTAGGCACAATGCAAGGAACAAGGAAGTGATATCTGCATTTGTCTAATATATCTATTCCCCTTGCAAGAATCCTTTCCAAGAGATTATCAACACTTTGTGTAGAAAATAATAATTTCTAAAATTGAAAATATTCTTCAAACAATTGTTTGATACACTTCCCAAAATTGGTACCACCGGCTTATGTTCATCAACCAGTTAAAATTGTGTTATAGAAAACTTTCATGAATCTTAATATACCACGCACTAGGAGCCTATTTGAGACCATATAGGTACCTTTTATTCTTTACCAATTTTAATCTATTCCTCTAGTTGGTTCATAGAAGCCTTCTCCTTACGTTCTCCATTAATGAATGCACTTTTTACATCTATTTAATATAGTTTCCATCCAAAATGGGTAGCTAAAGCAAAAATCATTCTACAAGTTCTATTTTTTATTATGGGAGTGAATGTATCCTCACAGTCTATCTCTTCTTTCTAGGGAAAACCCTTAGCTAAGAGTCTACCCTTTTATTTATCTATTTTACCATCTAATTTGTACTTGGTATTAAATGTCTATTTATACCCAATTTATTTCTTATCAGGTAGTAGATCAACAAGCTCCCAAGTATTATTTTTCAATAGAAATTAATACTTTGCATCTATATCTTCATTCCAAAGTTTTGATTCTAGTGCTTCTTAAAAATTAGATGGTTTAAAGTTACCAATAGTTGAACTCGTTAACACTAGATTCACCTTATTATGAACTTTTTCTAGATTTCCATCAAAGGTTTTTCAATTCTTTTCTCTTCTTTTGAAAAAAACAAACTACTACTTTAACTTAATAAAGTCTCTACAAATTCAGAAGATGGATCCAATGAGACTTAAATATCCTCACAAACCATCATCTAAGATTATCACAAAATTCAAAATTCTAAAATTGTGAAAGACAGTGCCCCGGAGAGCATAAAATAATAGATATATATTTCTAAATGGGAAAATAAATAATGACAAAAATAGTAGGAGAACTAAGATGTATCAGGAACCTAAGATGAAACTACACTACTAGATATTTTTTTAGCCCTAACTACCAAAAATCTTAAAATCAAAATAAGAAAACTTCAAACATGCAATCCAATATTATCAAAGGATTTGCAACAAAATACTGGAGCAAGAACAAGAAAATAGTAGACAGAATTATCAACTTTTCTACCAAATGTTCTTATCTAAAAAATACAATTTTTTGAAACCTTCATGTGTCTAATATTACGTAATTTATATAGTTAACAGTTGTAAATCTAGTTATAAAGCATTTAAATATTATTGTGCTAATTGATTTTTTGCCACA
>MU223156.1:202389-215814 GCA_018584345.1 Thuja plicata
ATGGTGCTGGTAATGTGCATTCTATGGTGCCTTCAATGTGTTGTCATGTGCAAACTATGTGCTTTCATGGTGTGCTGACTATGAATTTCTACTGGTTCCTTGACTTTCCTCCTTAACTGCTCTTTGGTTGTTGTGTTCTCGCAGTTTCCTTTGTTCATGTTAATATGGTGTTGACATGTCCATTGTGATTCTGCTCTGTTGTACCACGGGCCAGCACCCTCTTGCTGCTTATTTTAATCAAAAACAATTGGGCAATATATCAAATGGATGTGAAATCAACATTTCTCAATGACATTTTAGAAGAAGAGTTTTATGTGGAGCAGCCACCAGGGTATGAAGAAAAAGAACAAGAACAGGGGTTTATTTTTAATTTTCTAAAGAACAAATTAGAGCCCAAGCTTTGTCAAAGAACTGGGTGTATAAGTTGTTTCTATGTATGAATGAGCTTATCAAATCTGTTTTGTTTATTTTATCTCTGTTTGTCTCTGCCTCTTGAATCTACATTTATGATGACAGGCCAGAGCTTGAAAAAGCCAACAAAATAATAATGCCTTCGTCTTCTCATTCTCGTGTGATATCTCAACAACTCGAGTATCCAATGCTTTTCCAGCTTCAAAATACCATCACAGGCCACATCTCACACTATGGATTTCTTGAATTTGTGGTTGAGGAGGGAATAATTTATATGCCACTTTGGATAATGGAAAATATGCTTCTACAACTAGGAGATGCTGTCAAATTGAAGCATGCCACCCTTCCCAATGGAACATGTTTGAAATTGCAGCCCCACACAAAGAATTTCTTAGACATATTCAACCCAAAAGCTTTGTTGGAAGTTTCTCTGAGGAACTTCTCTTGTTTGACCACAGGGGATACCATTAAGATAGATTACAACAACACCACATATTGTATAAATATAGTTGAAACAAACACTGTATCTGTCGTAAGTTTAATTGACATAGACTTGTAAGTAGACTTTGCTCCTCCTCTTGATTACAAAGAACCTGAAAGCCTGCCACTAAATCCTGCTACAACTACTATAACAGAAAATCCATCTACAAAGAAAATCCATTTACAGAACATGGAGAAGAATCTCAATGCAGATTTACTGCCTTCACTGGAGTTGGAAGGCCTCTGAATCAAAAACTTGTATCACCCAAAACTAAAAGTCCCAAAGTTAAATCACCAAGGCTGATGTCAAGATCCCCTTCAAGAGCTCCAATACATAAACTAGGTAAGCTTGTATTTGGTGGAAAAACCGTTCAAACCCATCCAGATGCTATGGCATCTGGAAATGTGGCGGCAAAAAAAAGTGAAAAGCAAAGTGAAGAAGCTGAAATATTCCAACCTTTTACTAGCAAAAAATATTCTTTAAAAGATTGATCCATTACCCATTCCTTCTTGTCCTAGATCTCTGTTCTTACACTGCAAATATTATTTTTTCGAGGAGAGCATGATCGATTAAACTGTAAAAGTATTGTTACCATTTTTTCATTTTAAGAGAATTAATATTATGAGATTCAATGTTCCACAAGCCATTATTTTCTTACCAGAAAGTCTAAAATATTCATGATCCAGTGATTTCTTGTAGAATATGAAAATGAAAATGTAATCTTCTAAACTCCACGCTTGCTTATTCGATCCAAAATGTGCTTGAATGTATTGTATTTAATTCTTGTATATATAGTTGAGGTCAGATACTATTGGATTATCTCAGTCTTGATTTCTTTATAACAGAAGTAGAAATATTAAAAGTATAAATTAGGTTCCTCTTAGTAATCTCTTGATTACTAAGTATTAAAAATATACAAGACTTATCCAATAAGTAACACAATAATATACCAATTATTTTTCAAAGTTATATACCAATAATATACTAGATTGCAATGATTTAATACAAAATGTTATTAAGAACTAATAAAATATTACAAAATGCAAATATATATATTTTTATTTCACATTCAATTAGTCATTATAAGATTGATATGAAAATAGATAGAAGTCAATAAATTATGATGAATAAGCATATCAAAGTAGATATACATTAAGAAAGCAGTGTGGAAAATGTCCATCATTAAAGAGACATGTTAATCTTTAACACAAGATTACATTGATATATTTTTACCTTCAATTTGATATATTCTAGCTATGAAACCTCTATAAAACTAACTAAGATGAGGCATCATGCATGTGTGTATATTAGTAGGCACATAAAAATGTTGTTTTACAATAATATAAGGAGTTAGGATAAGAAATCTTTTGTAACATAACATGTGCTAGAAACTATTTCCCGGTCATGTATCCTAATCTTATAAACACAAATATTGTAAAATTTGGTCTACAAAGTAAAAACGTCAATTTCAAAGCTATACATGTTACTTCAGCCTTTTGATGGGTCTTAATAAATTAGCTTATTATTTGAATGTAGTCCAATTCAAGTTATTTGAAAAAGATAGGTCAACTAAATTTTTGAGATTAAATATCATTTCCTCTACAATTTCGGCCTCACACATTAGAAATATAAGAGCATAAAATTACATGTCCTTATAATTATACCTTTAATTTTTATTTTTTTTATAAAGCGTAAAAATAGAATTTTCAAAAATTTCTGAAATATTTTACAATAAAAATATTGTAAATGATGTTATCTTTAATAAATGTTATCTATGTCACTACATATTATACTATACAAAAATTTATATTATTACATTTATTTTTATTTACAATACATCTATATGTAGTACAATTGTTGGCATTGTTTATGTATATTTATTTGTCTATTTTAATGTTTATATCAACTTTACATTTGTTCAACTTGTTTCTTTATGAATTATTATATTATAATATAATTTATTTCTATTCTAATAAAATTTATAAATGTAACCCATCATTTTATTTTAATTTTTTTTGGGATAAGAATGTTATTGAATTAATAACCCACTCAATAATCTTTCTATCAACTTATTTTTCATCATTTAAAACATATAATACTTTACGTTTTAACCTTTTTAACTTCACAACACATGCATTAATCAATTATATATAAACCCTGCTAACCCTAACTAACACTATGTGGTGAAGTGGTTCAAGGAATCATGAATAGAGTAGAAGGTCAAGCAGTAGGCCAACAAAGAAAACAAAAATATTTTTCTAATACTTTTTATGAACAATTTTAAAGCAATAATTTTTAACTTTGCATCAAGATAATGGTAATGATCATTTGTGATTTTTTCCTTTTAGCTAGAAATTCAAATAAAATAAATATCTCACTTCTTATTTTATACATTAAAACTCATTTTCTTTCTATTTTATCTACAACAATATGAATTATGGTTGTCTTTTTAAATTTTCCTTTTCCTTTAGAATTCAAGGCACCACAGACATCCAAGATCTGGGGTTACTTCTCATTTTAAACACTTGTTCCACCTACCATGAAGTTAACTAACTAAAGAAATTATAACATGTCTCTGCCAAATTGTATAGCCTTTTCAAAATTGGTAAAATAACTCAGGATAATGGCCATAATGATGTTTATTATAATAAATCAATATCAATTTCATCTCTTTTCATACTCAATTTTCTTTTTAAAATTACTTTTGATCAATGGAAATGAGAAATACATTTAAATTTAAAGTAGACTGCAATTGGAAAAATACTGAGCATGAAAGACTCATAAAAAATATATTAACCAAATTAGGTTTAAAGGCTTACACAAATATAGAAGAAAACCTTCACATAAGAAATGTCAAGGAATTTAATTCGATCAAGCAACCTACATAGTTACAAAGCTTGTCCAAGTTTCAATAGTATCAAAGATACATTTTTGGTATTTTTCCTCTTCTTTTGAGAAACAAACTATTTACATTAAATTTATAAAGTCTGTACAAATTTATAATATAAACCCACTTTGACTTAAATTTCTATACAAATCATTATCTAAGATAATCAAAAAATTCAAAATTCTAATATTGTGAAGGAAAATGCCTCAGAAAGCATAAAGTGATCGATATATAACTCTAGATGTGAAAATAGATAGTGAGAAAAATTGTAGGAGAACTAAGATGTATCAAGTGCCTACTATGAAACTACTCTGGAAAATATATTTTTACTTCTAAAGAATTGAGTTCCAAATATTTTAAAATAAAAATATCAAAACTTCCAAACATTAATCCAATATTATCGAAGGAATTCCAACAAAATACTGAAGCACGAGTAAGAAAATTATAGAAATAGCTATGCACTTTTCTAGAAAATGTTCTCATCCGAAAAAAAAATGTTTTTGTAAAATATTCTAGTGTTTGATAATATGTCAATTACACATTAAATAGAGGCATCATCTACAAATTTTATTTTGGAAAGACTCAAGAAAGATTTGTGTTTCTGATGAATAAAGTCAAGCTATGAATACCAATTTATTAACTGCTCCCACATTGACAATACAAGGATTTGATTAATAATTTCCAAAATTTACAACATTCTATGGGTATATGAAAACTCTTTCTCATTTTTGGGATTGTTCAACAAGTATTATTTGGAGACAACTGAACTACATTTTCTGATGCAACATGTTCGGAAGATAAAAATAAATTAGCTTAACTTGTAAGAGGCATAATATCTTTATAATGGAACATGATTGATTGAGTTTTTATTGTAGGAGTCATGCAAAATGTCCTTTGTATCATAATGTGACATAATAAATGGGGATCAAAGGTAGGAGATCTTATTTCCTACATTACATTTGAAAGGAAGATGACCTAATAGGCTTAAAATATCTCAAGCACTAAATGGGTGGAGTAATCTTTCACTAAATGAAAATAAAATGGATGGGAATGGATAATAGAGAGATGTGAGATCTAGGATGAAATGAAGAAAAAAATTAAATTCCTATGGACTTAGACATAGAGAAACCTAACAAATCAATTTTGATAAAAAAAATAAAAAGAAAATTACAAACTAATAACTACAAGTAACCTATAAATCCTCTTTGAAGTTATTTTAGAGGTACTAGGTTTAATAGGTTGGCTAGTTCTCAGGGCTAGGTTGACTTTTTTGTGCAATTATGACTATTTTGAGTTGAATATTATAGTCAAGGCCCTAAAAATGCCAAATATGGCATTGACATTATTACCACCTCATTCCTAGATAGAAAAAAAAATAAAAGGATATTTGTGTGCAGAGATTTATTTGCCTATTTTGATTCCTGGTTTTGAATCAACCTTGAAATTGAATTGAAATAA
The DNA here is from genome assembly GCA_018584345.1 of Thuja plicata. Classification (NCBI taxonomy): domain Eukaryota; kingdom Viridiplantae; phylum Streptophyta; class Pinopsida; order Cupressales; family Cupressaceae; genus Thuja; species Thuja plicata. The sequence continues at coordinate 207,627 of MU223156.1, forward strand.
AGGAAAGCATGCTAACATAGAGAAAAATCTAGGTCTGAAACATAAAGTGTCTTATACCTTGGAAACACATGTACTTATTTGAAAGTAATCGTCATTGTTAATGCAATAGCTTGACAACACACAAAAAACCTAGAAGGAAGTCATGAAAGACATCCCTTGTAAAATGAATGTTATAGTTTCACACAATGCTTGATATTAAAAATGAACATGGAATGAATGCTTGAAGAATTGAATGCTTTAATGGATGGAGATTATCTTCTTCCTTTATTTTTATCTCCTCTACTTTGTCTTCTTCCTTGAGAATGTCTTGAGTACTTGAAATCTATCTTAGAATGCTTGGAATGAAAATTTGTAGAAGAGAGAGCTTGAACACTTATGATATGATCTCCAAATGAGGACTTGTAGGTTTCTTAGATACCCCTCACAAACATTTTGGAGTTCAATACTTGAAGAGGGCTGATGAGAATTTAGATTTTATAAAAAACCATTTAGATAAATCTCGTGTTCAAATTTTGGAGCAAACATTGGGGAATATGTTGACTAGGTCAAACAGTTCCTAAGAATAGGCTAACCAAGTCAATCTATTCCCCCAAAAATTAAATAGATATGAAAAGAGGATCTCGATTTAAGAGGAGAAGCCAAAATGAAAAGTGAAGTTGGTCAGCTTTTGTAAGAAATAGAAAAGGGATTTATTCCATATAAATTATTGGTTTTATAGAAATTTAGTATGTAGCACCCTTCCTGTTGTGGAAAGTTGCCTCCAAAAGCTTGAACTCTTTCCAAGGAGGAGCATTGGGAAGATGCCATAAGTAGAATAATGATAACATAAAAAATAAAAACCAAGAAAAATAACAAAAAATAAAAACTACTCTCAAACTACTCATGATTACTTGAATGAATAATTTTACAATGATTACACTCTAGAAATAACGAAGCGAAGATACAATAGTTTATATGAAAATTCACTTATACAATACTAAGCATCCTACAACTTGATTGAGTTTTTGAATCATTTGGGGAAGAGACGTGTTAAAGGATAACATAATTAGAATTGAATAGGAGAGATGATTTTAGTAGATTTTGTTATGTTTGTAGTTGTAAAGGAGGCTCAATTATTCTATTTGTAAGCAAACTTGCAGCCATACAATGATTATTTTCACATAACCCACAAGATAAATGAATCGAATAAGTGTTCAAAGCAAATTAGAGTTGAGTCCCCCTTTTCTGCATTGTATCTTCCCTTTAAAAATCTTGTGCTAAGTTTCATCTAAGTAATAAGATCAATTCATTGAATTCTTTCAACCTTTGAACTAATTAAACTTTTTTCAAGGCTCAATGTGTTCATTCTTTTCGAAGAATTCAAAGGTTGGTCAATAAGGAGAGATTTATTCTTTGGAAAAAGTGACCGGAAGAAGGGAATATTCTGGCGGCATATCTTAAAATATGAATTTTTAGTTTCTTTGAAAGGAGTAGTAATGATGAACTTAAAATACCATATGTTGAATTTGAGGGGTAATTAAAATTTATATAGAATATAAAATCCCACAAATTGAATTGACAGGAATGAAAGATTAAGCGATTGGTTGAGATATTTCTCATTTTGGGAGATGATTTAAAGGTAACCTAATTTTTCAAGAAATTAAAAAAATGCAAGGAGGAAGCAGTCAATGAGGTAATTAAGGTCTTGTCAAATTTGAAGTTGTAGAAGATTCAGATTCAAATAGGTGAGTTCTATACTATTCATTCCTACAGTTCATAGTTCAGAGTTATAGCTTGTCTTAAATTTCTATATTTTATCAAGCTAGTCTAAGAATTGTTACCATGAGAATGATATTTCAAATTTTTTATATTGAGTCTAGTCATGATTTCTCTTCCCTTGAGTGTGGAGACTCGTGTCTGGATCAATATGATTTAGATAATTTTGTAGGAGGGACCAGATATCCTGCTGGGTCTTCTATTATGAAATTAATTGTAGAATGTGGCATAGTTGAAGCCACAACATTTTCGTCAGGTGGAGTATACCTTGAGCTTGTCAGAAAATGCATGAATACATACGACCCAAAAGATAGGTGTATTAGAAAAGTAGATGGATATGTTTTTCTACCTATTAATAGAGAAACCATCATAGCTGTCATGAGAATTTTAGTAAAAGAGAAGTATTCTAGTTTTACCATAGTATTATATGTGTCTCGCTTCTCTGAGAAGAAACAAGAATACAAAAGTGTCACTGCAAGAAATTGGTTAATTAAATTTTAGAAAGGAGGGTCAAGACTACCCAGACCAATTATGAGGGATCATATGAACCCTCATTTAAGAATTTTCATGGTTTTGTTACACAGAGTTAAGGGTTCCCAACTAGTCTTTTACTTTCAAGAATGGATGTATTTCTTTATTCAAGTCATTCTCGAAGGTACCCAATTTCTGGATTGGGGAGAGATAATTAATGAAGAAATGCATGATAAATTGAATAATGGTGATTCTGGGCATCAGGGATTTTACATGACCTCATATTTATTTTAATACTTGGAATGCACAATAGAATGGATGGGCTTGCATCATAGCCATTTACAAAGGGCATCAAAGTCTATAATATTACCTACACCTGCACATTAAAAGGTGTTGTGATAATTACAAAAAACTAAATGATGTGTTTACTGACAAATTGACTCATTAATTGGCAGCAAATTTGTACAAAATAATGTTCAAGGAAGCCATGCATTTAGTAAGTATTTATGGCAGATACTATACATAATCTCCTCATTACACTTATATTAGGGTAGATGGATTTGTAGGTGAACCCATTAGATTACTTAGGTATGCTCCAGACTATTTCTTATTGGTTGTAGTGCGCAAACTTCTTGCTCATGTAAGTAAGATGTATTTAACCAGGAAGGAGACATCTATCTCTTTTCCAATAGAATTCGGATTGTGTAAAGGCAATTCTATTCTAGATGCTCTTAATTTTGAATTAGATTTGATGAAATTCAATTTTAACTTTTCTAAAGAAAGAGTCAACTTTGACAATAGAGGTTTTTCTAAAGAGCACCTAGACTTAAGAGAAGATTAATGGCCTCTCCCATGTATGGAACAAATGGGCTTGAAGATGGAAATAAGAGGAATCAAAGAATATGAGAGTTCTTTTATAGAACATATTTATGACCTGATTAACTTATTGCCAATTCCATAAGTTGATTGGTTAGGGCTAGAGCAAGAAAATGTGGAAATGAAGACATTTCCTGTCATACAGAGAATTGAAAATTGCTTAAAGGAACATAGGGATTTCCAAGCTCAAGAGAGAGAAAATAAAGTTGTGAAGGATTCTAAAGAGTGAAAACCTCATTTTTATTTTTCTGACCAAAGTGTTCAAATTTTTGATGCAGGAAAATCCAAAGTTAAGAGAAAGAAACCTTCCAACAGTAAAAATTCTAAAAGTACCCCAATGCTTACTTCCCCTACTCAGATAACTAGATTCAAGTCTAAGGGAAAGGAAAATAATGGAAACATTGAAGAAATAATTATTGATGTGGATTTTGATAATGAGGGTGAAAAGAAGATGGCTAATCAAGATATATTGTTTTCTAAAATGGATATGGAATTTCAAACTGAGGTAACCTCTAACCTCGATGATACAATTGATTTTACAGAATCATTGGTTATGGACAATCAAACTCCCACCTAGCATTATTCTTACAAAGCTACACCCAACACTACTCCTAAGTGGCTGGGAGTTGCAGTGAGTAAGAAAAGCTATATTGTTCCAGTTACTATGCTGCTAGATTACATGGTTAGTAAATTATTAGGGAAGACCCCCAAATCCAAGAAATTGAAAGCCACTTCAAGGATTGGAGTGGATCATAAAACATGGAACAGGTTTGAAGAAATAGCTCAACCAGTCACCAAAGATGAAGCTCAAGAGCCCACTATTTCTGATTTTGATGTGACAAAGGTAAATTTTAGGGTGGAAACTATAGACATGGATAATTATTATTTCAAATTTCTTGTGGAGAAGATGTTAAGTACGTCATGGAAAGAAGGTAAAGATAAAAATGAGCTAACATAGATGATAAAAGTAATTATCAAATACATCAATGTTATTCGTGGTTCAAGCCCATAGCCAATTTCTCAACAGCCAGCGTTGTTTGATCCAAAGTTCCTAGCCAACCAAAAATTACTCAATCAAATTCATCAAGGAAATATGGTAGTAGGAGTATTTGATGAATGACTGGAAATTATAATCTAACAAGGAAAGAAATATATCATAGAATCAAGGGAGGTTTATACTAATACAGTTAGGACTATGGGAGAACTGGAAACACAAGTCTTAGCCAGGGAGTAGAAAGAAATGAAATGGGCCAATAGAGCACTCCAGATGAATGAAATACAAAAATATGGAGTTGCAAAATTTCTATCAGAAGTCCCCTTGAAAAATATTAATGTGCATGTCATGTTTAAGACATTAAAAGAAGAAATGGAAGAATTGAAGGAAGTGAAAGCTGTGGGGGTATAAGATTTCTCAAAGGTGGCACAAGGAGATGCCTTTCTTTACGTATGTTCAATCCATCTTCTAGTGCGAGCGGCAAAGATCGTAGAGATAAAGAGGGAAAAAGAAGTGTCAAGACAACAGATAGCCCACATAAATATTTTGAATGTTTAGGAAATTTAGGAATTCATTAATGATTACAAGGAATGGAAGGTGACACTTATCGCTCAAGTTTAGCAAGCTCAATCCACCGGATCGGGATCAATAGCGCATTCATAGTAACATTGCAACATTTTTTTGTTTAATTGCATAAATATTTAGTGATCTTTGTTGGTAGTTATTTTTTGTAGCTCCTAAGTTTAGTTACTGTTAACTCGAGTTAATGGATCTCAAGAATTAATTTTTTGTTATGTAAAAGAGTATATATATGCGATCATAAGATCGACAAAGGGTTAACAATTTTTTCCAATAGACAATTACATTAATTATTTGGTGATGTTTTTTGAAGATACTTTAGATATTTGAATGAAAAGCTAGACAGTATTCCAGGGATTTCTGATCTGTGTATTTGAAAGATTGAAATGACAATTTTGTAGGATTTTTTTTTTGAATGATTGGAATTTACGTTTCTTTGGACTTCATCTATGTACATGTCTTGTGGTTATTTAATGGTCTGTTCAAAAATATTAAATGCATTTGATTTACCATACATAGGATCTGTAAATTTTATGAGCAAAATATTTAGATAAAGCCACAATTTCATATTCATTACATGCTGATGGAATGGATATTCATTACTTTATGGTTAAAATTATAAGTGTAAATATCTTTTGGTATACTTTATACTTTTAGTGTTTGGAATTGCATGGTGTTTTATTTTGGTATTTGTTGACTGTTGTGCTTATAGGTGTTGTCTGTTAGTATCTGTTTTTGATAATGTGATCATTTATTGATCTTATACTTAGTTTCTTTATTCCTTTCTAGCCAAAAGTTTACCTAAGTCTTTTAATTGGAAGAATCCAAATTTATCTAAATGAGGGAGCTATGGGTCTACTTTAAAATTTAGAGGGAAATCACTAATTCAATTACCCATTTTTTTCTTAACCTGTTTGGTCTCATTATTGGGTTGTAGAGCCTTGCTTTAGGTAATCTTTTGGAAAATATGATGTTCATCAATTTAAAGTTATTTGTCACTTTAATTCGTTTGAATGGTCTACCTAACTGAAAAATCAAAGAGAAATTTGGCTTGGGCATCAAATACATAGCTCTTCTTATATTTGTGTAAACATTAGTTCCACCATTGTTAGACATGAGAATATGTACTCCTAATGATTGCAATTTTTTTAAAGACAGAAAAAGGTTGACCTTGTCTCATTTCAAATTTTTTTCACTTTTATCTTCATTCTATACCTCCTTGGAGAGTCATGCCTTGCCTCACCTATAAATGGAAATATAATTTAGCGCTAAATATTGTAAAAAAATGAGTGAACAAACTTGGATATTCATAACTAATATGGATACCCAACTACTTGATTGGATGCATCAAATTTAAACCAACTAATTGCCTCTTTTTTCATGAATTGAAAATCTAAAGCATCTATTTTGGCATTTCCCCTTGACTGAATACAATTGAAAGTCATCTTTAAAAAAAATTTTGCATTTTCAGAATGAGTTGAATTGGAAATAGGCTCTTCTTGATCTTGGTTTACATGATGATATCATTATTGATTTATCCAAACAATACTTTTAAGACATACTTAGAATTGCAGATGTTTTTCTATGTTCTCAAATACTTATTGTCAAGAAACTGATACTTTAATGCTTTACTCTAGCATATTTTTTCAGGTTGATTATTTATTTTCATAGTTTCTAAATTGTCAAGGAGAGGGTCGATGCCTCACAAATGTGTATATTGTGCAACTGCTCATGGCTTGGTGTTTGGAACTTGACACAAAAGTGGACACAAGATGAGTTATAATGGTATATGTTAGTGAGGAATGGAAGGGTGGTATGGAAGAAGATTAGGTCCAAATTGGTGATGTGGACTCTCTAATTCATCTGTTTCTAATTTGGAACTAGCATGGCATTATATATATTTGTAGTTGAGCACAAAGCATTTCCTTTAGCAACATTAAAGAACTACCTAAGGATAAAAGAGGCTCAATCTTGCAGGTGTCAGTTAACTTTGATGCAAGAAGGCAAAAAGATACTATGTGGTCGACCACTAGGAAGCACCAAAGTCAAGAAGAGTGCAAGACCATCAAATGAGGCACAATAATGACACGGGCTAAAAGAAAATTTCTAGGTTTTATCTTTTTGGGTGAACCTCGGTCATGATATTTTTTTTTTTTGAAAATTGTGTTCCCTAATTTACGTATTTGTCTTTGAATTGTTGTATTTGCACAAAAGGGTGCTCATAGGGGTAGTTTGCTACATAATGGTTGGGTAGGTTGGGTATCTTTCAAATCAAGAGGTTGGGAGTTGTGGCTACTCTATATTTCTTTTTCTTGCTTTTTTAGATGATTTATGGATTGTAATGAATTAATTGTATTTATTAAGATTTAATAAATATCAAAAACTTGATTCATAAAAAATTGATATTCTAATTATTATTTGTATTATTTTGTTTAATAATATCTTTTAGTTTAAAAATATATCTTATATTATAATTTATAGTTATCAAGTTTAATTAATTATAAATGCGTCGTTAGATTCGATCTACACGTATGTGATGGAACTTTCTTTTCACACAATGAATATTTTTCTCTTTCCACTATTAGTGTTCATATGAGTGTTTTATATTTTCTCAAAAATTTACCTTATTTTTAATACCTAGACTTATATCTAAAATAAAGCTATTTGTCTTTGAGCTATCATAATACATTTATATATGTATGCGGAAAATATAAGCATAAGTTTTGTTTTAGAAAACTTGTCTCAGACATCTATGCAGTTTGAATATTCAGAGTTTTTCATGTTGTTCTTTTGATTTCTCTTGCAATTCTATTGGTGTTTTGTTCAACTTAACTTACTCAGACTCTTACCCAACTTATAGAACACCAATCAGTCTCTTACAATTCATTTTGAACCAATCTAACTATTATTTCCATAACCGTTATTCAAACTTTGTCATATGTAGGTGAGTTCCATTATAAGGTTAATTCCCCACAATTTTCCTTACAGTACACTTTAAATGTATTTTCCTTGTTTTCTTGAACTTTAAAATAAACATCAAATCTCAACATTGGTTCTTGAACAATTTTCGCACCCAATGTTATAAATGACACCCCACTTTAAACAAATTTAAGCTTCAATATTTTGAAACTCAACTTTAAATGAAACAAATACATGTTAATTTAAACTTTAACACATTCCTTGTCATCTTTTAAATATTCTTGCTCCTACCTAAGTGTGAATTCTAAGGTCACTTCCCAAAAACTCACTCTACACTAGCTCTACAATATCTTTTCCATGTCGAACTTGGCTATTATTGATCTACTTGTATCTTCATTTCAAAATTTAGAGGGGAAGTGGCTTTTATTATACTAAATATCTGAAAAATTTCAGAAATCTTTATTTCTATAATGTGAGATACTTCTCTACTTCCTATAAGCAGTAGGAAACCCACTATAGTTTTATAATTGTTTTGCAAACTATTCAAATACCTTTCAATTTACATCTTAACCATTTGTTCTTTACTTTGTAAAC
>MU223156.1:291554-305664 GCA_018584345.1 Thuja plicata
AATGTTATAGTTTCACACAATGCTTGATATTAAAAATGAACATGGAATGAATGCTTGAAGAATTGAATGCTTCAATGGATGGAGATTATCTTCTTCCTTTATTTTTATCTCCTCTACTTGGTCATCACGGGAGAGAAGTTTTCTCCAATGGAGAAGATTTTCCTTGAGAATGTCTTGAGTACTTGAAATCTAGCTTAGAATGCTTGGAATGAAAAGTTGTAGAAGAGAGAGCTTGAATACTTATGATATGATCTCCAAATGAGGAATTGTAGGTTTCTTATATAACCCTCACAAAAATTTTGGAGTTCAATACTCGAAGAGGGCTGATGAGGATTTAGATTTTATGAAAAACCATTTACATAAATCTCGGGTCGAAATTTTGGAGGAAACATTGGGGAATAGGTTGACTAGGTCAAACTGTTCCTGAGAATAGGCTGACCAAGTCAATCTATTCCCCCAAAAATTAAAAAATTAAATAGATATGACAAGAGGATCTCAATTTAAGAGGAGAAGCCAAAAGGAAAAGTGAAGTTGGTGAGCTTTTGTAAGAAATAGAAAAGGGATTTATTCCATAGAAATTATTGGTTTTATAGAAAATTAGTATGTAGCACCCTTCTAGTTGTGGAAAGCCTCCAAAAGCTTGAACTCTTTCCAAGGAGGAGCATCAAGAATATGCCATAAGTAGAATAATGATAACATAAAAAATAAAAACCAAGAAAAATAACACAAAATAAAAACTACTCTCAAATTGCTCAGGATTACTTGAATGAAAATTTTTACAATGATTACACTCTAGAAATAATGAAGCAAAGATACAATAGTTTATATGAAAATTCACTTATACAATACTAAGCATCCTATCACTTGATTGACTTTTTGAATCATTTGGGGAAGAGACGTGTTAAAGGATAACATAATTAGAATTGAATAGGAGAGATGATTTTAGTAGATTTTGTTATGTTTGTAGTTGTAAAGGAGACTCAATTATTCTATTTGTAAGGAAACTTGCAGCCATACAATGATTATTTTCACATAACCCACAAGATAAATGAATAGAAGAAGTGTTCAAAATCTACATGCAAGATAATAAAAAGCATACCCACAAAAATGTAACACATAATATACTCTAGGAGAACCTCAAGAGGTAAATACCCAACCTCCAAAACTAATTTCTTTTAAGGTGAAAAAGTTAAGTTATGGATAGTATTTATATATGTTGGTGGTATTATATTTGGAGGTGATCATATTATTTGCAAGAAGTTTATTGAGGAGATGTAGAAATAACTTCAAATGTCTATGTGTTACCACGACCCTAATTTTTCTACTTTAAATCACATTAAGTGTAAATGCCTTCAAAGAAAATTAGAGTCAAGTCCCCCTTTTGTGCATTGTATCTTCCCTTTAAAAATTTTGTGCTAAGTTTCGTCTAAGTAATAAGATCAAGTCACTGAATTCATTGAACCTTTGAACTAATTAAACTTTTTTCAAGGCTCAATGTGTTCATTCTTTTCAAAGAATGCAAAGGTTGTTCAATAAGGAGAGATTTATTCTTTGGAAAAAGTGACCGGAAGAAGGGAATATTCTGGCGGCATATCTTAAAATATGAATTTTTAGTTTCTTTGAAAGGAGTAGTAATGATGAACTTAAAATCCCATATGTTGAAAAGAGGGGTAATTAAAACTTATATTGAGTGTAAAATCCCGCAAATTGAATTGGTATGAATGAAAGATTAAGCGATTAGTTGAGATATTTTTCATTTTGGGAGATGATTTAAAGGTAGCCTAATATTTCAAGAAATTAAAAAAAATGCAAGGAGGAAGCTGTCCATGAGGTAATTAAGGTTTTGTCAAATTTGAAGTTGTAGAATAATCATTTTCAAATAGGTGATTTCTAAACTATTCATTCCTATAGTTCATAGTTCAGAGTTATAGCTTGTCTTAAATTTCTATATTTTATTAAGCTAGTCTAAGAATTGTTACCATGAGAATGATATTTAAAATTTTTTAGCATGAGTCTAGTCATGATTTCTCTTCCCCTGAGTGTATAAACTCGTGTCTGGATCAATATGATTTGGATAATTTTGTAGGAGGGACCATATATCCTGCTGGGTCTTCTATTATAAAATTAATTGTAGAATGTGGCATAGTTGAAGCCACAACATTTCCCTTAGCTGGATTATACCCTAAGCTTGTTAGAGAATGCATGAATACATACGACCCAAAAGATAGGTGTATTAGAAAAGTAGATGGGTATGTTTTTCTACCTATTAATAGAGAAACCATCATAGCTGTCATGCGAATTTTAGTAAAAGAGAACTATTCTGGTTTTACCATAGTATTATCTGTGTCTCACTTCCCTGAGAAGAAACAAGAATACAAAAGTGTCACTGCAAGAAATTGGTTAATTAAATTTTAGAAAGGAGGGTGAAGACTACCCAGACCAATTATGAGGGATCATATTAACCCTCATGTAAGAATTTTGATGGTTTTGTTACACAGAGTTAAGGGTTCCCAACTAGCCTTTTACTTTCAAGACTGGATGTATTTCTTTATTCAAGTCATTCTTGAAGGTACCCAATTTATGGATTGGGGAGAGATAATTAATGAAGAAATGCATGATAAATTGAATAATGGTGATTTTGGGCATCAGGGATTTTACATGACCTCATATTTATTTTAATACTTGGAATGTACAATAGAATGGATGGGCTTGCATCATAGCAATTTACAAAGGGCATCAAAGTCTATAATATTACCTACACCTGCACATTAAAAGGTGTTGTGATAATTACAGAAAACCAAATGATGTGTTTACTGACAGATTGACTCATTAATTGGCAGCAAATTTGTACAAAATAATGTTCAAGGAAGCCATGTAGTTATTAATTATTTATGGCAGCTACTATACATAATTTCCTCATTACACTTATATTAGGTTAGACGGATTTGAAGGTGAACCTGTTAGATTACTCAGGTATGCTCCAGACTATTTCTTATTGGTTGTAGTGCACAAACTTCTTGCTCATGTAAGTAAGATGTATTTAACTAGGAAGGAGCCACGTATCTCTTTTCCAATAGAATTCAGATTGTGAAACTACAATTCTATTCTAGATGCTCTTAATTTGGAATTAGATTTGATGAAATTCAATTTTAAGTTTTCTGAAGAAAGAGTCAACTTTGACAATAGAGGTTTATCTAAAGAGCACCTAGACTTAAGAGAAGATTAATGGCCTCTTCCATGTATGGAACAAATGGGCTTGAAGATGGACATAAGAGGAATCAAAGAAGATGAGAGTTCTTTTATACATCATATTTATGACCAGATTAAGTTATTGCCAATTCCATAAGTTGATTGGTTAGGGCTAGAGCAAGAAAATGTGGAAATGAGGACATTTCCTGTCATACGAAGAATTGAAAATTGGTTAAAGGAACATAGGTATTTCCAAGATAAAGAGAGAGAAAATAAAGTTGTGAAGGATCCTAAAGAGTGCAAACCTCATTTTTATTTTTCTGACCAAAGTGTTCAAATTTGTGATGCAGGAAAATCCAAAGTTAAGAGAAAGAAACCTTCCAAAAAGTAAAAAGTCTAAAAGTTCCCCAGTGCTTACTTCCCCTATTCAGATAACTAGATTCAAGTCTAAGGGAAAGGAAAAGAATGGAAACATTGAAGAAATAATTATTTATGTGGATTTGGACGATGAGGGTGAAAAGAAGATGGCTAATCAAGATATATTGTTTTCTAAAATGGATATGGAATTTTAGACTGAGGTAAGCTCTAACCTCGATGATACAATTGATTTTATTGAATCATTGGTTATGGCCAATCAAACTCCCACATAGCATTCTTCTTACAAAGATACACCCAACACTACTCCTAAGTGGCTGGGAGTTGCAGTGAGTAAGAAAAGCTATATTGTTCCATTTACTTTGCTACTAGATTACATGGTTAGTAAATTCTTGGGGAAGACCCCCAAATCCAAGAAATTGAAAGTCACTTCAAGGATTGAAGTGGATCATAAAACATGGAACTGGTTTGAAGAAATAGCTAAACCAGACACCAAAGATGAAGCTCGAGAGCCCACTGTTTCTAATTTTGATGCGACAAAGGTAGATCTTAGGGCAGAAACTATGGACATGGATAATTATTATTTCAAAGTTCCTGTGGAGAAGATGTTAAGTACATCATGGAAAGAAGGTAAAGATAAAAAGAAGCTAACATAGATGCTAAAAGTAATTATCGAATACATCAATGTTATTCGTGGTTCAAGCCCATAGCCAATTTCTCAAGAGTCAGCGTCATTTGATCCAATGTTCCCAGCCAACCAAAAATTCCTCAATCAAATTCATCGAGGAAATATGGTAGTAGGAGTATTTGATGAATGACTAGAAATTATAATCTAACAAGGAAAGAAGTATATCACATAATCAAGGGCGGTTTATACTGATACAGTTACGACTATGGGAGAACTGGAAACACAAGTGTTAGCCGGGGAGAAGAAAGAAATAAAATGGGCTAGTAGAGCACTCCAGATGAATGAAATGCAAAAATATGGAGTTACTAAATTTCGATCAGAGGCCCCCTTGAAAAATATTAATGTAGATGTCGTGCTCAAGACATTGAAAGAAGAAATGGAATAATTGAAGGAAGTGAAAGTTGTGGGGGTATAAGATTTCTCAAAGGTGGCACAAGGAGATGCCTTTCTTTACGTATGTTCAGGCCATCTTCTAGAGTGAGCGGAAAAGATCGTAGAGATAAAGAGGGAAAAATAAGTGTCAAGACAACAGATAGCCCACATAAATATTCTGAATGTTTAGGAAATTTAGGAATTCATTAATGCTTACAAGGAATGGAAGGTGACACTTACTACTCAAGTTCAGCAAGCTCAATCCACCGGATCGGGATCAATATTGCATTCATAGCCACATTGCAACATTTTTTTGTTCAATTGCATAAATATTTAGTGATCTTTGTTGGTAGCTATTTTTTGTAGCTCCTAAGTTTAGTTACTATGAACTCGAGTTAATGGATCTCAAGAATTAATTTTTTGTTATGTAAAAGAGTATATACATGCAATCATAAGATCGACAAAGGGTTAACAATTTTTACCAATAGACAATCACATTAATTATTTGGTGATTTTTTTTTAAGATACTTTTGATATTTGAATGAAAACCTAGACAGTATTCCAGGGATTTCCGATCTGTGTATTTGAAAGATTGAAATGACAATTTTGTAGGAGTTTTTTTTTGAATGATTGGAAATTATGTTTCTTTGGACTGCATCTATGTACATGTCTTGTGGTTATTTAACGGTCTTTTGAAAAATATTAAATGCATTTGATTTACCATACATAGGATCTGTAAATTTTATGAGCAAAATATTTAGATAAAGCCACAATTTCATATTCATTACATGCTGATGGAATGGATATTCATTACTTTATGGTTAAAATTATAAGTGTAAACATCTTTTGGTATACTTTATACTTTCAGTGTTTGGAATTGCATGGTGTTGTATGTTGGTATCGGTTGACTGTTGTGGTTATAGGTGTTGTCTGTTGGTATCTGTTTTTGATAATGTGATCATATATTGATCTTATACTTAGTTTATTTATTCCTTTCTAGCCAAAATTTTACCTAAGTCTTTTAATTGGAAGAATCCAAATCTATCTAAATGAGGGAGCTATGGGTCTAGTCTAAAATTTATAGGGAAATCACTAATTCAATTACCCATTTTTTTCTTAACCTATTTGGTCTCATTATTGGGTTGTAGAGCCTTGCTTTAGGAAATCTTTTGGAAAATACGATGTTCATCAATTTAAAGTTATTTGTCACTTTAATTTATTTGAATGGTCTACCTAACTGAAAAATCAAAGAGAAATTTGGCTTGGGCATCAAATACATAGCTCTTCTTATATTTGTGTAATCATTAGTTCCACCATTGTTAGCCATGAGAATATGTAATCCTAATGATTGCAATTTTTTTAAAGACAGAAAAAGGTTGGCCTTGTCTCATTTCGAATTTTTTTCACTTTTATCTTTATTCTATACCTCCTTGGAGAGTCTTGCCTTGCCTCACCTATAAATGGAAATATAATTTAGCGCTAAATATTGTAACAAAATGAGTGAACAAACTTGGATATTCAAAACTAATATGGATACTGAACTACTTGATTGGATGCATCAAATTTAAACCAACTAATTGCCTCTTATTTCATGCATTGAAAATCTAAAGCATATTTTTTGGGATTTCCCCTTGACTGAATACAATTGAAAGTCATCTTTAAAAAAAATTCTATATTTGCAGCATGAGTTGAATTGGAAATAGGCTCTTCTTGATCTTGGTTTACATGATGATATCATTATTGATTTATCTAGACAAATTATTTTAAGACATACTTAGAATTGCAGATGTTTTTCTATGTTCTCAAATACTTATTGTCAAGAAACTGATACTTTAATGCTTTACTCTAGCATATTTTTTTAGGTTGATTATTTATTTTCATAGTTTCTAAATTATCAAGGAGAGGGTCGATGCCTCACAAACGTGTATATTGTGCAACTGCTCATGGCTTGCTGTTTGGAACTTGACACAAAAGTGGAAACAAGCTTAGTTATAATGGTATATGTTAGTGAGGAATGGAAGGGTGGTATGGAAGAAGATTAGGTCCAAATTGGTGATGTGGACTCTCTCATTCATCTGTTTCTAATTTGGAACCAGCATGGCATTATATATATTTATAGTTCAACACAAAGCATTTCCTTTAGCAACATTAAAGAACTACCTAAGGATCAAAGAGGCTCGATCTCGCAGGTGTGAGTTAACTCTGATGCAAGAAGGCCAAAAGAGACTGTGTGGTCGACCACTAGGAAGCACCAAAGTCAAGAAGAGTGTAGGACCATCAAATTATGCACAATAATGACATGGGCTAAAATAAAATTTCTAGGTTTTATCTTTTTGGGTGGACCTTGGTCATGATAATTTTTTATTTTTGAAAATCTTGTTCCCTAATTTATGTATTTGTCTTTCAATTGTTGTATTTGCACAAAAGGGTGCTCATAGGGGTAGTTTGCTACATAATGGTTGGGAGTTGTGGCTACTCTATATTTCTTTTTCTTTCTTTTGCAGATGATTTATGGATTATAATGCATTAATTGTATTTATTAAGATTTAATAAATATCAAAAACTTGATTGATAAAAAAAATTGATGTTCTAGTTATTATTTGTATTATTTTGTTTAATAATATCTTTTAGTTTAAAAATATATCTTATATTATAATTTATAGTTATCAAGTTTAATTCTTCATAATTGTGTAGCTAGATTCGACCTACATGTATGTGATGGAACTTTCTTTTCACACAATGAATATAATGCTCTTTCCACTATTAGTGTTCATATGAGTGTTTTGTATTTTCTCAAAAATTTACGTTATTTTTAATACCTAGAGTTATATCTAAAATAAAGTTATTTGTCTTTGAGCTATCACAATACATTTATATATGCATGCAAAAAATATAAGCATAGGTTTTGTTTTAGAAAACTTGTCTCAGACATCTATGCAGTTTGAATATTTAGAGTTTTTCATGTTGTTCTTTTGATTTATCTTGCAATTCTATTGGTGCTTTGTTCAACTTAACTTACTCAGACTCTTACCCAACTTATAGAACACCAATCGGTCTCTTACAATTCATTTTGAACCAATCTAACTATTATTTCCATAAGCGTTTTTCAAACTTTGTCATATGTAGGTGAGTTCCATTGTAAGGTTAATTCCCCACAATTTTCCTTGCAGTACACTTTAAATGTATTTTCCTTGTTTTCTTGAACTTCAAAATAAACATCAAATCTCAACATTGGTTCTTGAACAATTTTCACACCCAATGTTATAAATGACACCCCACTTTAAACAAATTTAAGCTTCAATATTGTGAAAGTCAAGTTTAAATGAAACAAATACATGTTAATTGAAACTTTAACACATTCGTTGTCATCTTTTAAATATTCTCGCTCCTAGCTAAGTGTGACTTCTAAGGTCACTTCCCAAAAACTCAGTCTACACTAACTCTTCAATATCTTTTCCATGTCAAACTTGGCTATTATTGATCTACTTGTATCTTCATTTCAAAATTTAGAGGGGAAGTGGTTTTTATTATACTAAATATCTGAAAAATTTCAGAAATCTTTATTTCAATAATGTCAGATACTTCTCTACTTCCTATAAGCAGTAGGAAAACCACTATAGTTTTATAATTGTTTTGCAAACTATTCAAATACCTTTAGATTTACATCTTAACCATTTCTTCTTTACTTTGTAAACTAATTTCATCTACTTTTTGAAAAGACCATACATAATAATATTTTTTCACTTCCATGGACTATAGTTTCTTGAAAAGGCAGGAATGCTTCAAGCTCCAAGATGACACAAGCTACCTCCACTGTGGTGTCACCCTTGGAACCCTCAGCTGGTAAATCTCCTTCTTCCAGTGATTTTCCACCACCGCTTGTTTCAAACCCTGTTACTCAGGGGAAAAGCCCTGTCGCAAAGCCTTCCACTCCCGAAGTGGTGCTCGCGCTGCCAATGGATTCGTTGGTTTATTCCTGGTCTTTGCCTTGGTCTCATAGTCCTGATGGACACATGGATGACCCAGATAAAAGGCGGTTTAATTCTTCTAGAGAATTACTCCCCAACTTTGGCTCTGTATGAGTCTTCTTGCAAAATAGCTTCTCCTCTCTTGGGGACAAGGAAACGATGCAAGAGTTTTTATGAATTTTTTGTCATGGAATGTGTGAGTTCTAACTGACCTCTCCAGAGAGTACTATGTGTAGGATACCCACCGTAGACTTCATAACCTGGACGTGTTATGTTTACACGAGATTAAGATCCCTGGGTTTCTACTTAACTCTGCATGTCGTGTCATATGGCCGAACGACATTGTTTTTTCTTCTCAGCATGAAGCTGGTAAAGGTGGTGTTATTACTATTCTGACACGTTGCCTTCATTCTTTTGTTATTGCTCATGGTTCTGATCTAATGCAGTGTGTCACCTAGATTTTTCTTTCTTTTCATAATCATTCTTTTGGTGTCATTAATGTTTATGCTCCCAATGATGCTGTCGAAAGATCTCAACTTTGGCGCTGGCTAGTAGACAATTTTCCTCCTGCCACTTGGGTTATGTGTGGGCATTTTAATATGCTTGAGCTGGCCTCTGACAAGGAAGGAATTACACCTTTTTTATGGACATCTAGAGAGAGAGAAGCTTGGTATCACATGCGAAATAAATTGGGCCTTTTTGATCCCAATACTAACTGTCGTCAGCAGGGTGGGGTTTGGCATACTTGGTCCAATTTGAGAGCTGGCTCTGACCATATATTTAAGAGGCTTGATCATGCTATGATAATGACTCAATACTTTTTCTCTTTTTCTGAAGATCGAGGCCTACCTATCATTCCTCTGATAGATGTTACCTTGTCAGACCACTTCCCCATTTCTTTCTCCATCACTTGGCAGTTTTCTACTAGAAGGGCTGTCCAAACGCAATTTTTTCTCAACATGTCTGTGCTAACACATAATTCCACTATTTCTCACATTCTTCAAGTCTGGAATTTAGAGCCTCGGCCCCACACTCATCTTGGTTGGATTCAATGGTGGAATGACGCCATTACCCGCACTGCTAGATTTCTTCGCATTTATGGTCGGCAGTTAGCTTGTTACAGAAGGCATGCTTATGAAGCTAACACTAAGGATCTTCATAATGCTCTTGATTTTCTTGCCTCAAATCCCTTTGATTCTACTCTCCAGCTTGAGCTGGCCCAACTCTGTCATGAGAAATAGATTGCAAATGCCTATGCTGCTCGTGGAGCTCAAATCAAAGCTCGCCTCCACTGGTTGGAGGTGGGCGATAATGCCTCTAAAGATTTTTTTCATGCTCTTAAAGCCCGTCATACCAATTTTGGTATTCAAAACATTAAGCAAGGATCTGACACACTTACAGAGCTCCCAGCCATTCTGCAAGCTTTTGTTCAGCACTATGAACAAGTGTTTGCCTCGCAGGGTAATTTTGTGGCTCGGGAAGAGGCTATGAAGGCTTGTATTGTTGTTACTCCAAACCACCTCACATTCGAGCAGTGTACCTTTGGTGAGAAATTTCTCACCATCTCTAACCTCAAAGAAGTGGCTTTTTCTATGGCCAATGATAAATCTCCAGGATGCGATGGCTTCCCCTGCGAATTCTACAAGCATCTCTGGGATGCTGTTGGTCTTGACCTACACAAAGTCTATCTCGAGGCCTTTCACAATAAAATTTTGGGCACTTTAATTAATAAAGGAAATATCAAATTCATACCTAAATCTGGTGATCTAGAGGATATCTGCTATTGGAGGCCCATCACCCTGTTGAATGTCTCCTACAAGATAATTGCCAAAGCTTTAGCTCTTAAAATCATACATCTCCTTCCTCTTATTGTCCGCCCTGAGAAAGCTGGTTTTATTAAGTCCAAGTATATTCTTGACAACATTATTATTGTCTAGGAAGGGATTAAATGGGCTCACCATTTTAAGCAGGCTACCCTATTTCTCAAAATTGATTTTGCTAAAGCCTATGACCGCATTGAATGGCCCTTTATTCTTGCTATGCTTCAAGCTCTTGGCTTCGGTCCCCAATTTTTGCAGTCTGTGGAAATGCTTTTTGGTGATGCATCTACTTGCATTACCATCAATGGGTCCCAATCTAATACTTTTGGGATTTTTTGATCCATTCGGCAAGGTTTTCTGCTAGCTCCTACCTTATATGTGCTTGCTGCGGAAGGCTTTGGATACTTTCTTGCCAACTCTGTCTCCTCTGGTTTAGTTCATGGTATTTCTCTTCCTGATTCCTCTTTCCAACTTGTTAATGGCCACTTTGCTGATGACTCCTTTCTCACTCTTATTGAGGATGAGGAGAACATATCCAATGCCCTTCGGTGCCTGGACACCTTTTGTCAAGCCTCTGGATCTGCTATTCAATGGTCTAAAACCCTTTGCTTCAGACAGTCTTTTCTTCCAGCCCCTGCCTGGCTTAGCAATTTTAGCTAGAAATGGGTTCAGCATGGGGAAGTCTTTCAATTCCTGGGCATTCCCTTTGCTTTCCATGGCTCCTCTATGGAATTATGGAACGCTGTGCTTACCAAGATTGAAAAAAAGCTACAATATTGGATCTGCAAGCCTCTTTCCCTTGCTGGAAGATTTCAGATTTGTTCCAAAGTTTTGGCCGCTACTCATGTCTACTAATCCTAATGTTGGGCTCCTTCAAAGGCTTCTTATTTCAAACTAGAGCATTTGCTCCGAGATTTTCTTTGGGCCTCTGGTGCTGACGGCCATGGTTTTCATAGGGTTGCCTGGGAGTTCTGTTGCCTTTTACGGGACTCTGGTGGCCTTGGCCTTCTCTCCACTTAGAGGTAGGGTCAGGCTCTCTGTGCGAAGTGGATTATCCATGCTCTTACTAGTAATGAGGCCTGGAAAATTCTTGTCTGACACTGCATCTCTTCGGGTTTCCCTATTCACAGGCCGACCTGGAAAGGCATTGGTCTCCAAACCTTACTCATGATGAAAGAACCTATTCAAATTAAGAGTACCTTCATAATCAAGAGAATTCAGAAAGCTTGGGAAGATTTTAAGCCTTGGCTCCGATGGGATGGTGATGCTTTTTGCAATGGTCTTTCTTTCAATCAACAGAGCCTCTGGTGGTCTCTATTGTTTTCTATTCAAGGCATCCCTTTAGCCAAGACTCAAGGGACTAGTGCTCTAAATTTTTTCAAATGTGGCATCTAGACTCCAAAGGACCTCTTCTCTAGAGCCTCTATGGGTCTCCATTCTTGGGAGGATATGTAGGTGCAGTATCATTTGGCTTGCTCTCATCGCCAGACTTTTGATCTTTTGGTCTCTGCGATTCCTACCAACCTGCTTCATAAAATTGGAATTCAATGTATCAGGCCTTGGTGGAAGGATTGGAAATGGTATCCTGCCACGCCTTTCAACAATTTTAAGCCACGGCTGGGCTATAGATGGTTATCCCCTCATCTTCTAATGGTGGATACCCTTAATCAGAGATGGCATCTTCATTCCTCCACATCTCACTGGAGCTCTCACTTTCAAACCATCTGGGCTTCCGTTACGGAGCCTAAGATGGCTCTTTTTGCGTGGTGCTTGCTTTTTCAAGGGCTTCCTATTGGCCCTATGCTAAAACATTTGGGTGTTCAAGACCCTCGTTGTCCCTTCTATGGTCACCATGAAACTTTTATGCATATCTTCTGGTTTTGTAGGAGAGATCAACAGTATTGGCAGTGGATTCATGATTTCTTCAAAACTTTTTGGCCTAAGCCTTTCTCTTGGCACATGATTGTCTTAGGAGATTCCCCTAGACTTCCCTCCAAGTTTACCCCGATTTGGCATACTTTCAGGAAGAAGATTTTGTTCGCGTTATGGAAAGATAGGAATGTTGTTATTTTTTCTCTCAGCTTTCTTGATACAAAGGTTGCTCTATATAACAAGTCTTGCATTTGTAATAATGTTATGATGCAGATTCAAGTTCAAGCCAATAAAGTGGCTCTCGAAGTGGCTCACCTACAGGAACTACTCAATCATTGGGGCAATTCTCCCTGTATTGTTGCTCATGTCCCTCCTAATGCCATTTCTACTGAGGGTACTCCTCCTAGAGGCCTCTACGATGGGCGCAGCTCCTCGGCGCGCTGCTCACGCACTCTGCGATCGCAGGCACCCTACCACCACTCTCTGAGAGGTGGCAGCGATGGTTGGCAGAACCACTCGGCTTCTCCACCTCACCATTCTTCTGGGTGGTCTCCTACACTAGCTCAATCTGCCCCTCCTGATGCTCCTAGTCCTTGGTGTGGCTCTGCTTGGCCTCCCGCCACCTCCTCCAAGTTCCCCTGCTTGGCTTTGGCCATTTTTCCGCCCAGAGCGGAAGAGAAAGAAAAAGAAGAAGATGAAGATGATGGGTGGTTTCTTCCCGACCCTCCTGCTAACCCCAATAAAGTGTGGGGTTTTGATGATAAAGATCCCCCCCCTTCTACCACTGCTATTGTTGCTTAATGGCTATATGCCTTTTTTTTTTTTGAATAGTTGTGCTTTGTATCCGGCTTGGCCATGTGAACTTTGCGGGGTGATTCTTATTTACCCCGACCCTTTTTTGTGGATATGTAACTTTGATATTTTATTAATTGAAAAAGGCACTATTCATAAAAAAAAAAAAACTCATACTGATATTAATTGATCATAAATATGTTTTTCCCTTTAGTAAACATTAGTTATTTTTTTAATTAAATAAAACTTACAAACATACATTTGAAAATATACAATATAGTGACCCTTACAAAACCAAAAAATTATAATTGTAAATACAGTATCTACTTCCCTACATTTGCACATGTCATTCTATGATCAGGAAGCTTAAAAAACTACATATAACACCCTATGTCTCTAAGCCTTGATACAATGCATTAAAAAAATAATGAAAAAAGGTCTACCCATAGAAAAAATATTGGAACATTACTCAAAATAGTTTATGGACAAAAACAAAAAATACCACATTCTTGTCTATAATCTAACTAGTCATCCCATTCAAAAATTTACCTTATTTTTAATACCTAGACTTATATCTAAAATAAAGTTATTTGTCTTTGAGCTATGATAATACATTTATATATGTATGCAGAAAATATAAGCATAGGTTTTGTTTTAGAAAACTTGTCTCAGACAACTATGCAATTTGAATATTCAGAGTTTTTCATGTTGTTCTTTTGATTTCTCTTGCAATTCTATTGGTTCTTTGTTCAACTTAACTTACTCAGACTCTCACCCAACTTATAGAACACCAATCAGTCTCTTACAATTCATTTTGAACAAATCTAACTATTATTTCCATAACCATTTTTCAAACTTTTTCATATGTAGGTGAGTTCTATTCTAAGGTTAATTCCCCTCAATTTTGCTTGCAGTACACTTTAAATGTATTTTCCTTGTTTTCTTGAACTTTAAAATAAACATCAAATCTCAACATTGGTTCTTGAACAATTTTCGCACCCAATGTTATAAATGACACCCCACTTTAAACAAAT
>MU223157.1:7336-36204 GCA_018584345.1 Thuja plicata
GTTACTCCACCCATCTCTCCAGTTCACATGGGTAACTTCACCCACCTCTTCAGTTCAAAAAGGTAACTCATAATTAGCTCCTCAGTTAACCAAATTCTATCTCCTCTTAACCAAATAAAGAGGTGGATTTTACTGAGGATCTCTCTTGTTCCTTTTGTTCTCAACCGTTCATCTCCCCATCTCTGGGATTGATCTCAACCATTCATTCCATCACCAATTCCTATATAATAAACCCTTCATAACCATTTGAAGGATCCAGGATTTCAAGCTTACAAGCGCCATTCCTCTGTCAACATTCAAGCTATCTTGCAATCACACACACATTTCAATTGTCAAATTCTCGATGCTTCTCAAGTCATAGACGCTGCCCCGCCAATACTGAGCATCAAGAACAACATTTTAGAAGGAGTAGAGAGAAACAATAGAAGCTTCAAGCATCGAAGGGTTTGCATTCATTTGTCTTCCTTTCTCTTGTTTGTACATTTTGTTGCTCACGTTTCTGTTATCCGTTTAGTAGTTATTGCGTACTTGATTTTCATTCACTTGTGAACCTTTGCTACTAACCCCTACCCTTGGAAAGCTGTGGGAAACCGGAGAGAGAGGTGTACAATTAGGTTTCACGCTTTTCTTGAAAAACTCTAAGATCAAAGGTTTACAACTTGACCTTGATATCCTAGTTTGCATGAATACAATAAGTTAACTAATTAAATCCATAATTAACACTTTTCTTTATCCACAAGAAATGGTTGTCTAGCTAAGAAAAAATATATTTTAAATACTAAGGTGCTTTAGTTGACGTGTAGTTGAGATCCACTTTTTTTGGTGAAATGTTGTCTCTTAGTGTAGACTGGTGCTCGGTGATGTCTTTGTAGACTGGTTCTTGGTGATCTCTCTTTATACTGGTGCTCGCTTGATATATTTCTCAGTGTTCAAAATATTTTTGACCATTGCGATCGGTGAATGATATTGCTTGGTGATCACTGCGCTCAGTGAGTGTTGTCACTCAGTGATCATGACTGACCAAAATTGTCTGCTTGTATACTAATGACAACTTTTGATCCTTTACGGATTATCAATCTCCCCCTTTGGCATTAGTATCAAAAACTGATATGCACAGTATATACACCAAGCGTGTTACCTTTACAATGACTCCCCCTATGTGCATGCCTCGGTATGTAGATACAATGTATGTTTCCCCCCTTTTTGAAAGTAATGACAAATATGTATAACTTATAGCTTGTCAAGTATGTGTGAATGAAATTACTGAATGGTTTCCATCAACTTGACCCATTTCTCCTTTAAGTGTTCTAAGGTCATTTTCTCTAAAGTGTTTTGAACGTGCATGTCATATATGCTCTCTGCTACTGACATATCTGGGGTGGCAATTAGAGTCTTTTCCATAGTCATGTGTGTTATCAGTAATGTGAGATTCAATAGTAACATGGATTGTAGCTCAGTTACTCCATCACAGATTTTTTTTTCTACCTTTTGTATTTCAAGTCTGGACTGTTTAGATTCAAATAGATTTTCATAATGCAGTTGGAATGCATTTGGCCCGGTTGAAAGAATTTGTGCACTAGCTTTTAGATCCTCATTTAACTTAGCTATCTGTTCATTATGATCGGTAGTGAAGTTTTCAATAGTGCATAAATTTTGAACTAAGGTAACTAATTCTGAAATAGCAGGTTCTCAGCGTCTACATTCTGTGTGTGATTGCCTCGGTTAGAACTGTAAGTTGATCAATGATGGGTGTATTTTGTGTTAGAATAACTGAGAGGGGGGAGGGGGTGAATCAGTGGCCTCAAAAATATTAAAATAAATCTACCACAAAACTTTATATCTTAAATATAAAACTCAATTTATCCTTAGTCCCACAAGATATATGCCTTGAAATAATCTTAACAAATAACTACTGCTCAGAGTTCACTGTTAAACCTTATTCTTACTGTTTACCGATTACCAGTCTTTCATTTACCAAAATACAGTAAATTGCTTAGTGTATACCGATCAATCTAGATTAGTTATGTGTAATGCAAAACACTAAAGTAATGACTCATAAACACATTGACACATGTATTTTTAACGTGGAAACCCTGTTAAGGGAAAAACCACTTGGGACCGGTAACCCAAAATTTTCACTCTTCTGAAGTGAGCTTGGTGAAGAGCCAACCATGTTAAAGGTTACAAACACACTGTTAGGTGTGACCTTGTTAGAGGATTTAAATAAAATAGTTTGTCACTTGATATCGGGCATCTCTATGCTACATTTTATGACCAAACCAGTCTAGTTTGTCAATTGGTATCTGGCATCTCATGCTATCTTCATGACCAAAATTTTGGATACTACTTTGGATGTATCTCAATATGTAAAGGATTGTTAAGTCTTTCTCGGGTAAGAAACTTTCTGATCCAATGGTTAAATTGAAACAGTAAATGATCTATTCACATATACAACTATACTTTGCATACTTTTAGATCTATTGTAAGCTCAATATACCTTTCTGATCAATGTATCTTTTCAATACCTTTGCTACACTTCTTTCTACTTGGTGATGTTGTGCTTCTCTATTGCTCGGTGTCCATAGAAATATTTTTCTCTGTCCTTAGCTTGATTGATCAGTACTGTATGAATTTGTTCTTCATCAGTTTCTCTTCAATATCCTCTTCTCTATTCACTCCCCTAATTGTAATGAATTAGCTTGTCTCTTTATAGACATGATTTCACCATTTCTTAGTTCTTGAATTTCTTGTTCTTGGCATGATCCACAATTCTAGCCAATCTTTCTTTAAAAATTTACTTCAATTTTATCCTGTAGATTTCTCTTTGACAAGTGGAATAATTTTTTTTTAAATATTTCACTTATCTCTGACTTTATCTTGTCAATGAAAACAATATTAATGACCAGTTAATTCCTTCTTTAGCTCTTTCTAGCTAAGTCTTTTGTCATTTTGAACTTTAGTTCCTTTTGGTGTTTTAACTCTTGTTAGCTTTAGTCAATACTTTAGTTCTCCTCAGGCATCTCCATCGAGTTTGTCTGTTTGTCACGGTTGTCTGTCTGTCGGGCATCACTGTGAAGTTCTGCTCATCGATAATTCTTGTGATTCTACTTGTCAGTAATGCTTGTTGGGTTTCTTGCTCGGGCATCCCTATGACTTTCCTATCGGGGTTCTCTATCCGCTGGGGTGCACTACCCGTCAGTGTTTGTAGTCACTTAGTCAATACTGATCTTTTATGCATTACTGATAGCATAACCTTTATCTTTTTGGTTCTCTGATGTCTTTGAAACTTTGTATATAACCAATAATATTATATCAAGTTGACATCAATAAAAATACAATCCATTGATTGATTTAATGTCTTGCATTATATTTTTGCATTTTGGTGATCATCAACTTAACATCTTCAAACATTCAATCAATTATGGTTCATCAATCTCTCTCTTTGGCATTGATGGAAACACACTACATTATCACACTATATTATTTCTAATACAATATGAAATATAACAGTTGTAGTTCATCAAACTACCAAATTTATTGTTCTATAACTTATACAAATATCTGGCTCTCGGTAAGCTCATATAGCTTAGATTTGTTTCCTGCAGAGTGCTTTCTTCAATCTTCAATCCCTTCACTGGATAGATGTATCAAATTTTGATTCTATTTCTGATATGTTATTTCCCTTGACTGTTCCTCTCCTTGATCATCTCTTTTTCCTTTAACAACAATCTCTCCCTTAGTATGTATTCTCTCCCTTTTGATACTTCTCTCCCTTTGATGGATATTTCATATGTAATCTCTCCCTTTGGATATTCTGGATATTCTCTCCCTTTGGATAATGATAATCTCTCCCTTTGAATTCTTAGGAACTTCTCTCCTTTTGAATTCTTAGGAACTTCTCTCCCTTTGACAACAATGCCAAAGTAAACTTTGATTATGCCAAAGTTATATCTTTTCACCTTTTAATAATATACTCATTGAATTTCCATATCCATCAGTAATATAGCTTAGTATTAGCCATAAATATTTCTGGTGTTCAGGGAAGATTTGTACCTTGTTGTGTACAGATGTATCTTTGCAATCCATTTCCCTGCTTGCATCAACATGAATGATCTTTTGATTTGTGTGTAGGCTGATGCAATCCCTTAGTCAGCTTACTGACCGATACACAAGGGTTGGACCCCTAGTCTCTTTCTCAGGTACTCAAATGCAGCTTTCAGTAATGACTTGGTAAATATGTCAGCTAATTGTCCCTTTGATTGAACATATTCTAGTATCAATTCTTTCTCTTGCACTTGTTCTCTTAAGTAATGATACTTGATAGCAATATTCTTAGTCTTAGCATGCATGAATGGATTCTTTGATATGCTAATTGCATTGGTATTATCACAATAGATAATCACTAGTTCAAGAATCTTCATATTCATACCTTCCAATAATTGTTTGATCCATGCAATATTTGAGCAGTTTGTAGCAGAAGCCACATATTCTACTTCTGCAGTAGATAATGAGATGCATCCTTGCTTCTTGTTGATCCATGTGACAATCTATCACCCATGAAGAATGATCCTCCAATTTTTCTCTTCTTGTCATCTAAATTTCCAGCCCAATCAGCATCTGTATAGACTTGAAGCTCAAATTTTCCCTTTTTGTTATACCATAAGCCATAGTCCTCAGTGTTCTTTAGATATCTCAAAATTCTCTTGACAACAGTCATATGTGATTCTTTGGGATTAGTAGAGAATCGTGCAACTATTCCAATTGCATGTGCTATATCTGGTCTAGTATGAACAACATACAATAGTTTTCCAATCATTGATCTATACAAGGTCTGATTTACCTCATTTGATTTATCTTCTTTTGTCAGCTTACATCAGTTTTCCATAGGTGTTCCAACTGGCTTGGAATCTTCCATCTTGAATATCTTCAAAACTTCCTTGATGTATTTGGATTATGTGATATATATATATATATATATGCCTGCATCTTGTTGAAGAATCTGTAGACCAAGAAAGAATTTGATCTCCCCAAACATAGACATTTCAAACTCTTTTCTCATTTCATTAGCAAAATATTTACATAACATATCATTACCCCCAAATATGATATTATCAAAAAATATTTCAGCAATCAAAATATTATCATCAGTATCTTCTTTTAAATACAGATTGTTGTTTTCACTTGTTCTTACAAATCCAATGCTTATGAGATAGGTGTGAAGTCTTCCATACCAGACTATAGGTGCTTGTTTCAATCCATACAAGGCTTTATGTAGTCTACATACCATGTTTCTCTTGTCTGGATCAACAAACCCTTCTGGTTGTTCAATGTATATCTCTTCTTTCCAGTATTCCATTTAGGAATGTAGATTTGACATCCATCGGGTATACCTTGAATCCTTTGAATGCAACATAAGTAAGAATAATTATAACTCCTAATCTAGCAACAGGTGAAAAGGTTTCTCCATAATCAATTCCTTCTTCTTGTGCATACCCCTTGCATACCAATCTTGCTTTATTCCTTGTGACTTCTCCATTCTCATTCAGCTTGTTTCTGAATTTCCATTTGGTATCAATGACATTCTTGTCATCTGGTCTCGGTACTAGTGTCCATGTCTTGTTCTTCTCAATTTTTTCTATCTCTTCATTCATAGCAATGACCCATTCTTCATTTTCAAGTGCAGTATTAACAGATTTAGGCTCAAAATCATAAAGTAAACATCTACTATTTGGTGACTTACTTCTTGTTCTCATTCCAGCCTTCTTGTCTCCTATGATATGATTCTATGAATGATGTCTTCTGACATACTTGGCAAGTTTTGGTTCAGCTCTTTGTCCATCATTCTGATCATCATCTTGACCTTCATTCTAATCTCCGCAGTAAATCTTTGTCCACATGGGTCCACATAGATCAGTATGGACTAATTCTAGAATGACATTAGATGTATGGGCTTTACTCTTGAAACTAAACTTTGTCATCTTACCTTTTTGACAATTCTTATATATGATATGCTCAGGATTTGACATGGTCGGTAAGCCTCTTACTTTCCTTTTATTTCTTATCTTAATCATGTTGCCAAAATTCACATGACATAATCTCTTATGCCACAACCATATGTTTTTGTTTCTAGCCATTAAACAAGTGGTGTTAATGTCATCAAGATAGAAAAGGTTACCTTTTGTCTGTTCACCATTTTTTATCAATCTTCCTGATTCATTGAAGATCTTTGCCTTCTTATTCTCAAATTCTACTCGGTGACCTATGCTATCAGCTGTGAAAAACTCAATAGATTATAATTAAGTCCTTTTACCCAGTAAGAATTTTCACATTTGATCAGGTTATTCAACATTATGGTTCCTTTACCTTCAATTGGACAAGGTGTGTCATTACCCATTCTTACTGATCCACCATTATAATACTCAAAAGTTTCAAACTTTTTTTTATCACCGGTAATGTGGTGAGTATAGCCGCTATCTATGATCTAGACATCATTCTTACTAACCTTAGATATGAGTGCAGTTTCTAACATACCTTTCTTCTTCATCTGATTCATCCTTCATAGCTACAAATACCATCTCAATGTCTTCATCAAATTCGGTGTTAGTGTCTCCATCTTTGTTCTCAGCTAGGTAACAAGCTTTCTTTCCTTTGTCCTTTTAGTCTTGGGTATCTCTTTTGTTATATTGTTAGTTTCTTTGGTAATCTCTGTCATCACCTCTATCACACTTTTTCCATATGTTCTGCCGTTACTTCTCTCATATTTTCTTTTGTTGGGACATCTTGCAGCAAAGTGTCCAACCTCTTTACAATTAAAACATACAAGTGGTAATTTACCTTTGTATCTACCTTTGCCTCTCTGCAATATTCTTTCCATTGGTGCTTCAATCTCATCAAGTCCTTGGTCATCACTATCACTTTCACTATCATTTCTCATAGTGTGTTTATGACTTGACTTACTTATTTTCAAAGAAGATTTGAATGCATACTCTATAGATGGTAAGACACTGTTATCAAAATTATTCATCTCAAATGAAATCAGTCTACCAATCAGACTATCTAGAGTAATATTATTGTTTGCAACTACTCTCATTTCTTGTATAGAAGATACTCTAATAGCATATACATGTAGTAAGGTTCTTAGGATTTTACTTACCACTGTCTCCTCTTAAATTACACCTCCAACTCCTCGGATAACATTGACTACCTCTTTAATTCTGCAGCTATATTGAGTGATATTTTCTCCTTCTTTCATCCTTAGGTCATCAAGCCTCCCTCTTAGGCTTTCTGCCTTAGCTCTTATTACATTAGCATCTCCTCCATTTACCAGCTTCAATTTATCCCACATTTTCTTTGCAGAGGTGCATGTTTTGACATCTTCAAACTCAACATCAGAGAGTGAGGAAGAAATCTCTATCATCATGCAATTATGCTCATGATTTTCTCTCAATTTCTCAAGTGTGTGAGGTCTTGTAGGCAACACATATTCATTATCTAAGTATTGAACAACATCATTTCCAATACCTGATAGGTGGAGTCTTATTCTTCTTTTCCATGATGTAAAGTTGTCATTGTTCGACTTGTGCACATCTCATTTTCTCATCTTGTGATCTTTTTCTTGAGCTGTTAAACTCCCTTTCTAAGCACACAAGCTCTGATACTAATTGTTAGAATAATTAGGAGGGGGAGTGAATCAGTGGCCTCAAAACTATTCTAATAAATCTACCATAAAAACTTTATATCTTAAATATAAACCTCAAGTTATCTTTAGTCCCACAAGATATATGCCTTGAAATAATCTTAACAAATAAACATTGCTCGAAGTTCACTGTTAAACCTTTTTCTTACTATTTACCGATTAGTAGTCTTTCATTTACCGAAATACAGTAAATTGCTTAGTGTATACCGATCAATCTAGATTAGTTATGTGTAATGCAAAACACTAAAGTAATGACTCATAAACACATTGACACATGGATTTTTAACGTGGAAAACCTGTTAAGGGAAAAACCACTTGGGACTGGTAACCCAAAATTTTCACTCTTTTGAAGTGAGCTTGGTGAAGAGCCAACCCTATTAAAGGTTACAAACACACTATTAGGTGTGACCTTCTTAGAGGATTTAAATATAATAGTTTGTCACTTGATATCAGGCATCTCTATGCTACCTTTTATGACCAAACCCAGTGTAGTTTGTCAATTGGTATCAGAAATCTATGCTATCTTCATGACCAAAATTTTTGATACTCCTTGGGATGTTTCTCAATATAGAAAGGATTGTTTTTTATTACGGTAAAAATAGGTTTTGAAGGGGCCCCGAAACCCTTAGAAAGGATTGTTAAGTCCTGCTTGGTTAAGAGAATTTATGATCAAATGGTTAAATTGAAATAGTAAATGATCTGTTCATATATACAACTATACTTTGCTGATTTTCAGATCTATTGTAAGCTCATTATACCTTTATGATCAATGTATCTTTTCAATACATTTTCTCCACTTCTTTCTTCTTGGTGATGTTGTGCTTCTCTGTTGCTCAGTGTCCACAGAAATCTTTAGCTCTTTCCTCAGCTTGATTGATCACGACTGTATGAAGTTGTTCTTCAATAGTTTCTCTTCAACATCCTCTTCTCTATTCACTCCCCTAATTCATAATGAATTATCTTGTCTCTTTATAGGCATGATTTCACCATTTCTCAGTTCTTGACTTTCTTGTTCTTGGTGTTATCTGCAATTCTAGCCAATCTTGCTTTAAAACTTTACTTCAGTTTTATCCTGGAGATTTCTCTTTGACAAATGGAATAAAACAACTTTAAATCTTTCACTTATATCTAGCTATATCTTGTCGATGAAAACAATATTAACGACCAGTTAATTCCTTCTTTAGATCTTGCTAGCTAAATATTTTGTTGTTTTTGAACTTCAGTTATTTTCAGTGTTTTAACTCTTGTTAGCTTCGGTCAACACTTCAGTTCTCCTCGGGCATCTCTCTCGGGGTTGTCTATCCGTCGGGCATCACTGTGAAGTTGTGCTCATCAGTAATGCTTGTGATTCTGCTAATGCTTGTTAAGTTTCTTTCTTGGGAATGACTGTGACTTTCCTCTTGGGGTTCTCTATCCGTCGGGGTGCACTACCCATTGGTGTTTGTAGTCACTTAGTGAATATTGATCTTTTATGCATTACTGATAGCATAAAATTTATCTTTCTAGTTCTCTGAAGTCTTTGACACTTTGTATATAACCAATTAGATTATATCAAGTTGACATCAATTAAAATATAATCCATTAACTGATTTAATGTCTTGCATTATTTTTCTGCATTTTGGTGATCATCAACTTAACACATTCAAACATTCAATTAGTTATGGTTCATCATTTTGATCAATCTTGGCATCAGGAACTACTTGCAATAGAGACTCCTTTGCTATTTTAAGGACTTGTAAATTTCCATTTTCTTGTCAGAGCTTGTCCTATTGTGATTTTATTTTGCATAGCTCCCCATACCTTGTTAGTGACTTGGGATCAAGTGTTCTTGGATCACAGCCAGGTATGTCTATGATTTTATCTAGTGTGACTGGGGATTTACTTTTCTTGTTCTTGTTCTTCTTCTAAATGTTTCTTGATGCGGGGGAATGAGATATGATAGAAAGAGCCTTTTTTTCCCCAATTTTTGTTGTTGATTACTTTGGAGGTGTGGCTAGGTTTCTCAGTCAGTACCTATTGGTCAATTGTCGACATCTCTACTTCAACCTTTTCTTGACTTGCAACCTTGTCTTCCTTTCCACTGTCCTCGGTGGGTGCATTACTTTTATCTATTTTTTTCTCTTGTTCCTCACCTTTGTCCATCAGTATGTTTTCTTTAGTGTCAGGTGGTGTCTGCTATGATTCAACCATGATATTGATTTCTTGCATCAATAAAGGCATATTACCTGGTATTTGTGCTTGTGCAACATCAGTAGTGTCATTTTCATTTGTTGGCTCGGTGGTAATATTGACATCTTCATCAACCTTTGCATCATTATCAGAATCATCATGAGTGATCTTATATAGTTATGTCTTGTATTTCTCCTAATGATTGCAATATTTGAGGAATATCATTCATGGCCTTACTTGCCTCTGTGGTCAAGTCAATGGGATTGACATCCTTAGTGTCATTGATGAATATGTGCTCGAGGCTTGGTGTGGCCTCCTTCTCCTCAATGTGACCAGTCTCGGTTAGAGCCAGTAACTGCTTAGGTGGATTAAAGATTTTAGTCCAGATATTATTGCTATGGTTTTTGTAGAAAATTTCTTTGTGTGTTCCTTCATTGTTGAGTCAATTTCCTCAATTGTGGAATTAGGCATGAATGCAACTAAGGATCTCTCCTGCATTTTTTTTCTCCATGTGCAATGCATATGTCCACCTAGCTGATATTTTATCTTGTGGCTCCTGTGGAATATGATTGCCAAATTGTAGAGGTACATATTTG
Organism: Thuja plicata; assembly: GCA_018584345.1. Lineage (NCBI taxonomy): Eukaryota > Viridiplantae > Streptophyta > Pinopsida > Cupressales > Cupressaceae > Thuja > Thuja plicata. The sequence goes on from MU223157.1 coordinate 17,798, forward strand.
TAAGTTACCATCATTTTAATGATTGCTTCTTCCATTTTATTCTGATCCTCGGTAGACAGTGTTCCCCATTGTCTAATCTTATGATGTTGTATACTACCTATGTTTATGATTGAATATACAATTTCATCAATTGTCTTTGGTATTTTGGCCTTTTCTGCTTGGATTCTCTGTTCTCTTTCTTCTTCTTTAGTATCATCCTTTTCTTTTCTTCCTCTCACATATCTCTTTCGTTGTCTCAGTGCTGGTTTCTCGGTTGAGGCGTTTCTCTTCTGATATATTTTTACTATAACTTTCTTCAATGGTGGTGAGTCTACCTTTATTGTTTTTCTCCTTATTCTAGATGTAGCTATTATATTAGTAATTTTTTATCTCTTGGCCTTTGGTAGCTCTGCATCTAATTCTATAGACTCGAAATCACTTAACTCTTTGCTTTCACCGAAGGATGTTTGTTCTTTGGTGATATCTGCTAATTGTTCCAACTCTTCATCAATTACCGAGAGTTTCTTCTTAAGTGTTTTCACCATTTGTGTTTGCTTTATCTTCTTGACTACTAATCTAGTCTTTATTCTTGACTTGGCTTCCTCATATGTGCCAAATCTACTTATTGATTAGTCAACTAGCTCATTTAGTAGGGCTTTAATAGCTTTTGTATCTAGATCTATGTCAATTTCATAGTCCAATGGTGGTAACCATGTTGTTCTTGGGTTGGCATCTTTGATGAGTGTAGTGTTAGTGTCAACTACAAAGCATATCTCATCCTTGTATTGTTCAACCATCTGAGCAGGGATTCTCATCCTCTTCTGCATCCTATTATTGAATGTATTGAAGTATGCATCCAATAGTGGAATGAAATTATCTCCTAGTGATTTAATGTAATCACTAATCTGTGCTGTGATAGGTCAGTTGGTGTCCCAAGCGACATTACCGATAGAAGGAAATAAATTATGGAAGTAAAAGAATATGCAGATTAATAGAGAACCAAATTTACATGTATTAGATTAGGCTAATCTAATTTTTCTCATGTTTTCTTCTAGTTGTTTCAGTAGTAGCTCAACTAGGTATAGTTGCACTCCCTTCTTTACTATCTTGTATATCGTGTCAACTAATCCATAAGAAATACTATTCATTATTCTTTCTTGAAATATCTTGTATCCAATCACATATGAACCAAATTTCATTTCAAGTTCGGTGATTGAATTGAATTTCAGACCTTTGTCGTCCCATTTAGCTCTAGTTAGCGTTTCAATCTTTGGGCATCTAGGGTACCTTAGGGATTTTTCCTTCTCGGTTATCAAGTAACCAATTAATTCATGAATCACATCCTTTGTGATTGTCTTTGGTTCATCTAATCACATCTTTCCATCAAGCACATGACTAGGAACAATGCGAATCCATTCAGTCTTGAATTCTTTCGGGAATAGTAGGGCATTGGTTAACCCTTTCACTGCAATGTTCTTGTTCTTGTCCTTTAGGTTTCCATCCTTGCATAGCTTCTAATAATATTCTTCAAGTTCAACGTCTCCAATCTCTGCAACTTTTTAGTAGATGTATTCTTGGATGTCTTCAACCAGTAAAACCCTAGGTGGGATACTTGAAAATGCTCCCTTGTTGTCGGGTTGAGAAGCAACCCGAGGGAAAAACTTGTAGTTTGGTTCCTCATAGGTCGAGTTCTTGATTAAAATGAACTTATTTTCATTTTCCATCTTGATCTTCAAGGTTTGTGAAGTGGTTTCTATTGTTCGTTAAATTAGGGCTTCTTCGCAAATAACCTGTTAGCTCGGTGAGTTTAGATACTCACTGGATGTTTGCTGCGAATGCTTGAAATCTGTTGTAGTAGCTTTGAACATACTCTGAATTTCTCTGTAATGTGGTTGCTCTAAATTTATTTTCTTCACTTTGCAATTTTCTCTTTAACACTGGGTGAACGAATGAGTTTAGGTTGCCCTTTTTATAGAAAAATATACCCTAAGTGATGCATTAAATGCTTCACCTACCACTTGGTTGACAAAACATAGATACTCGGTTAACACACCAAAGTATTCAGCTCAGTGAGTATACAATAATTGGTACAAAGTGTCAACTTGGTTTTCTTCCACATGTTTACCAATGATTCTTGGTATATAGTGTCAACTCGGTTGTTTTTAACATGTACATCGACATGCAGTTTATGCTCAGTTCATATTGACCAACCAGACTAGATTCACAAAACATAACATGCAATACCATAGTGCATCTTCATTCATGCTAATTTGGCATATTCTCATTGAATATAGGAACTGATATAAAATACAGCTTTGTAGAGTGCAGTTCCATACTTACTTGTATTGCTTAGGTGGGGGTGGTGGAATCACCTGATCCCTTAGATGAGGTGTCACCAACTGTAGTGCTTGGTCTAGCATTATCATTGTTTGAAGCTCTCCTCCACATTGGATTTCTCATTCTCCTGATGTCTTTGATAGTGTTTCCATTTGAAAAAGTGCTTGACTCTATCACTCAGTCTCTGTAGTCCTTGCTTAAGTGACCGACCTTATGACAGTGTAAGCATGCCATTCTAGGGTTAGTCCATTTCTAGATCTTCTTATCCATTTCCTCATACAGTTAGCAACTATATGTCTATATCTACCACATGTTGTGCAATTTACTCAAGTATTTTAATCCCAAACATATGTATTACCGACTCTTCTCAGTTGATATGCATTTTCTTGTTCTTTAGGTTTCCAAACTTGCTTTATCATTTTCCTCCATTCATGAAATGTGTGGCCATGCATGTTGCAAGTAGAAAAATGTTTTTCTATGTAAGATTTCTTCTTTGGTTTATTCATCTTAGATCTATATTCATGTGCTTTGTGTCCATGCTTGTTATAGTTATAACAATTAGCTATGAATGTAGAAGTAGTTTAGGAATACCTTTTGCTTTGCTCTTGCAAATGTTTGATGTGTGGCCTGGTTTTCCACAGTGATTCATGAACACTTCTTCGGTCTTGGATTTTTGTAGACATTCCTTTGATCAGCTTAGTTTAATGATTCTCCATGCTTGGTATACCCTAAACCGGTATTGTTGTTGAGTCTTCTCTGTCCATTCAAAAATTCATCCATTCTTTTTGTACTATCTTCAAATTTCTTGATCATATCATTATGCTGGTGTTGAATCTTCATTTCATGCTTTAGTTTCTCATTTTCTTCTTTTAGTTCACCAATAACTTCCAATTTTCCAAAAAGTTCCATGTTCACTCGGTTGGCCTCATGATCTCAATGTTATGTTTAATAAGTCTCTGTATATCAGATTCTTTCTCTTGCAATTTTTCAGTAATCTTTGTCCTGTCATTAATAGCTAAAGTTTTTTCTTGTTCATCTTGTCTTGAATTATTCTTAACATCAATCATTCTTACCATTTGTGTCTCTTGACCGATATGCAGTACTTTCACTTATTTAGTCAGATGTTGATTGATTTCATTTAGATCTACAATGGTTCCTTCAGATGTGTCAAATGTACTACCAGATCCAGATCTAGATGAATCAAATAAGTCAGGTATCCCTTCTTCATGATAGCTAGTTTTATTGTAGCGAGATGCCATGATTTTTCTTTGAGCCAATAACTCTTTCATTTTGTTTCTTTCTTCTTTGTATTGCTCAAAGAAAATCTATATTTGCAACTTCTGATTCTCAATATTTTTATCAAGCTTATACCTTTCCATTGTATGATCTTTTCTCTCAAGTGATTAAACTTTTCCAAATAAGAGATCTAGCTCTGACACCAATTGTTGGAATAATGGAAGGGTGTGTACTGAGAGGGGAGGGGTGATTAGTAGCCTTAAAATTTTTATCAATTAATCTTTAGTACTCATTACTTTCATAACCGACCATTGTAGCTTTACTACTTCATGCATACAATATCATAGCATAAATGTAAATTCATGTAAACAAACATTGAAACATTCATGAAACACTCATGACACAAGTATTTGATAATGCAGAAACCTTAGTTAGAAGGTTAAAATTGTGGTGGGGATGAAACCCACAAAGCTTCACTATTTATAGAATGGAAGATTCCTATTAGGGATACAAGTTGTGATCACTTCTGATGATCTTACCCTGTTAGGAGTAATATGTTAGACTTGTTAAGTCTACTCGGTTAGGAGATTTTAGCAACACAATGTATGTGTGCACTCAGTTAAGAGATTTACATAAAGACTGTTAATTCCACCTTGTGAAAGGATTTTACTACTTGCTACAATTATTAGAGAGTAACAAAATGTATGACCTAATTTATTGCAAACTTAAATTGCTGATTACAGATCCATTAAGTTCACAAAATATATATCACTTATTGTGATGGATAATACCTCTGTTCTGCTTGGTAGCCTTGAATGTAGTTCTTCATAAAATAATTCTTCTTTATCTATCCTTCTACATGAAAACCTCTATCTGATCCATAGATGTCCTTGGTAGCTACAATCATCATGTTCTTGATTGATTAATACATCTATATATACAAGATTTTGACATAATTAGGTTTCACGCTTTTCTTGAAAAACTCTAAGATCAAAGGTTTACAACTTGAAATTGATCTCCTAGTTTGCATGAATACAATCAGCTATCTAATTAAATCCAAAATTAATGCTTTTCTTGATCCACAAGAAATGGTTATCCAACTAAGAAAAAATCTATTTTAAAGACTAAAGTTCTTTAGTTGACGTCTAGTTGAGATTGGCTTTTTCTGATGAAATGATGTCTCCCGGTGTAGACTGGTGCTCGGTGATGTCTTTATAGACTGGTGCTTGGTTGATAGACTGCTCGGTCATGTCTCTGTAGCCTAGTGCTTAGTTGATAGACTGCTCGGTGTTCAAAAAATTTTGGTGACCACTGTGCTAGGTAAATGTTGTTGCTTGGTGATCACTATGCTCGGTGAGTGGTGAGTGTTGTCACTCGGTGATCATGACCGACCAAAACTGTCTGCTTGTATACTAATGACAACTTCTAATCCTTTATGTATTTTCTATCTTCATGTTTGAACTTGATCCCAATAGGTTGAAGATTTCCTCATTCACATTCTAGCACGCCTGGTGGGACCTCACGTCCTTTATTTTTTTAGCTTTTTCATGCTAATTTCATGTGCAGGTTTAGACATAGTGATAAAACCCGAAACAACACTTTTAAAACTTTCTTTAGTGCTTTTGATACATGTTAGTTAAGTTCTTATGCACTCTGTTATAGCTCTTGTAATTTCTATTTTAGCACTTAAGAACAGTTAAAGTAGCGCTTACACACTGTTAAAGTAGCTCTTACACACATTTAAAGTAGTTCTTATGCACAAATAAAGTAACGCTTATGCATAGATAAAGTAATGCTTTAAGCACACTTAAAAGTAACACTTTTGCACTATTAAACAACACTTATAATCTATTAAACACTTCTTTTGTATTGTTAAAAAATGCTTGAAATCTGTTAAACAACGCTTCTGCACTGTAAACCAATGCTTTTGCACTGTTAAACAATGCTTAAAATCTATTAAAAAATATGCTTCTACCATGTTAAACAACACTTAAGAACTGTTAAACAATACTTGTGCACTGTTAAACAATGCTTCTACACTGTTAAACAATGCTTAAAATCTATTAAACAACACTTTTGCAGTGTTAAACAATGCTTAAGCACTGTTAAAGAACACTTATAATATGTTAAACAAGAATTCTGCACTGTTAAACAATGCTTCTACACTGTTAAATAACACTTACAATCTATTAAACAAAGGGGGGGGGGGTAGATTTTAGATTTTGATCTATGTTATGATGATTTTTGCAGCTTAACACATCTTTGCAGGATGTTTCATAAGAAGATTAATTTGTCCAAGACACTATCTACAAACAACTCTTTGCAAACTACTAATCAATCTTTTTGCAGCCCAATTGTCAAAGAATATCATTTGGAACTACTTGTGTTGTCTTGTAGGTTGCCAAAATTGAATCAACCAAATGATCGTGTTTGATTAATGTTTTCAAGGAACATAGTTTAATTAGGACCTTTTTGTGTGATTCATAACAAGAATTAGGGGATTATGCTCTCTTCCTCTTGGAAGATCAAAAACCTAGACATGCTTGTTTTGTCTTAGGAAAATAATCTTTTGAAATTAAAACATTATCTTGGGTGTTTGGGAGAAACTGACATTGGGTAGGAGAGTATGCTCTTTTTCCCTTGTGGGAAAATCAGAAATCTAGACCCCTCTCATCGCCAATCCATGCTTTTCAAATTGATCATTTAGTTGGGTCTGTCGGTCGAGGAAAAAATCACCCGGGAATGACCCACGTGAGAATGAGGTGTAAGCCACACCACTCTAACTCGCGTTAATAAAATTTACTATTTGGGGCCCCGAGAGTCAGATATTGTTTGAGATTATACTCGGCTCATGCCTAACACAAAGTAGGGCCACAAGGTCTCAGTAATGTTCATGTGACTTCTTGTGTCAATGCCTTTGATCTATGATTGAAACTTGTTCTTTCCATTGAACACATACAACCATGTCCTCATCAACAATCAAACATTTCTCAAGAACTTGTTCAAAGAATCCTGATTTTATGATTTATATCTTTATTATGTGCTAGCCCACTAATGTTTTTATGTTTGATCTTGATCCCAAAAGGTTGAAGATTTCCTCATTTACATTCTGGCACGCTTGGTGGGACCTCACGTCCTTAATTTTTTTAGCTTTTTTAATGCAAATTTTGTGTGCAGGTTCGGACACAGTGACAAAACCTGAAACAACGCTTTTAAAACTTTATTTAGCGCTTTTGATACATGTTAGTTAAGTGCTTATCCATTCTCTTATAGTGCTTGTAATTTATATTTTAGCACTTAAGCACAGTTAAAGTAGCGCTTACACATAGTTAAAGTAGTGCTTACGCACATTTAAAGTAGCGCTTATGCAAGTAGCGTTTATGCATAGATAAAGTAGTGCTTTAAGCACACTTACAGTAACACTTTTGCATAGTTAAACAATGCTTCTGCACACAAAACAAAACTTTTGCACTATTAAACAACGCTTTTACATTGTTAAACAACGCTTACAATTTGTTAAACAATGCTTCTACACTATTAAACAATGCTTCTATACTATTAAAAAACACTTACAATTTGTTAAACAAGGCTTCTGTACTATTAAACACTATTAAACAATGCTTGCAATCTGTTAAACAATGGATCTGCGATGTTAACCAATGCTTTTACACTGTTAAAAAATGCTTACAATCTATTAAACAATGCTTCTGTAGTGTTAAACAACGCTTAAGGACTATTAAAAAATGCTTCTACACTGTTAAACAACGCTTCTACACTGTTAAACAATGCTTATAATCTATTAAACAACACTTTTGCAGTGTTAAACAACGCTTAAGCACTATTAAAAAACACTTACAATCTATTAAACAACACTTCTGCACTGTTAAACAATGCTTCTATACTATTAAACAACACTTACAATCTGTTAATCAAAGTGGGGGTTGATTTTAAATTTTGATCTATGTTATGATGATTTTTGCAGCTTAACTCATCTTTGCAGGATGTTTCATAAGAAGATTCATTTGTCCAAGACAATATCTACAAACAACTCTTGCACAAACTACTAATCATTCTTTTTATTGCCCGCTTGTCAAAGAATATCATTTGGAACTACTCACGTTGTCTTGTAGGTTGCCAAAATTTAATCAACCATACGATCATGTTTGATTTGTTGTTTTCAAGGAACATAGTTTAATTAGGATCTTTTGGTGTGATTTATAACAAGCATTAGGGGATTATGCTCTCTCTTCCTCTTGGAAGATCAAAAAAATAGACATGATTATTTTGTCTTACGCAAATAATCTTTGGAAATTAACACATTGTCTTGGGTGTTTGGGAGAAAAAGACATTGGGTAGGAGAGTATGCTCTTTTCCCCTATGGGAAAATTAGAAATCTAGGCCCCTCTCATCGCCAATCCATGCGTTTCAAATTGATCCTTTAGTTGGGCTTTTCGGTCGAGGAAAAAATCTCCCAGGAATGACCCACATGAGAACGAGGTGTAAGCCACACCATCTAACTCACGTTAATAAAACTTACTATTTGGAGTCCTAGAAGTTGGATATCATTCAATATTATACTTGGATCACGCCTAACACAAAGTAGGGTCGTGAGGTCTCAATAACATTCATGTGGCTGCTTGTGCCAAGGTGCTTTTTGGGGCTATACGCCTCAATTGTGCTTGCATGGGCACAAAGGACATAACTGAACGTAGATCCATACTAAGAACTATTAAATTAGAAGCCTACCTGGTTCACCCTTGAAAGTTTGATAATGTTTGTGCAAGGAGGATAGTAACCTCTCCAAGATCACTTGCACATTCGTTCCACCATGAGCGTTTGGAGTCGAATAATACGACATCATGACTAGAGCTATTGCATGCTTGGTGATGATCATATTCTGATTAGCTCTCATGTGTGTACCTATGTTTGCGGGCAAGCATTTTCATGCTAAGCCAAATTCCTTAGGTAGGAATGTGCTTGATTGTTTTCAAAACATTGGTGACTTGAAATGTAAACAAATTTCATATCCGCCAAACTTGTCACACTTGATTGTATCCCTCAAGGCTGCTTTGTCCCTTGTTGGATTACTTTCAAACACATGAATGTTCACGTTTGAATCAAGGTATTCTTAGCATAGTCAATGCCTTTGATGTATGATTGAAACTTGTTCTTTTGATTGAACAAATACAACCATGTCCTTATCAAAAATCAAACATTTCTCAAGAACTTGTTCAAAGAATCCCGATTTCATGATTTAGATCTTTATTATGTGCTAACCCACTAATGTTTTCATGTTTGAGCTTGATCCCAATAGGTTGAAGATTTCCTCATTCACATTCTGGAACGCTCAGTGGGAGCTCACGTCCTTAATCTTTTTAGCTTTTTTCATGCAAATTTTGTGTGTAGGTTCGGATACAGTGATAAAACCCAAAACAACGCTTTTAAAAATTTCTTTAGCGCTTTCAATACATGTTAGTTAAGCACTTATGAACTCTATTATAGTGCTTGTAATTTCTATTTTATCACTTAAGAACAGTTGAAGTAGCGCTTACACATAGTTAAAGTAGTGCTTACACACATTTAAAGTAGTGCTTATGAACATATAAAGTAGCACTTATGCATAGATAAAGTAGCACTTTAATCACACTTAAAGTAATGCTTTTTTGCATAGTTAAACAATGCTTCTGCACACAAAACAACACTTTTGCACTATTAAACAATACTTTTACATTGTTCAACAATGCTTACAATTTTTAAACAAGGCTTCTGCACTGTTAAACAACACTTTTGTACTGTTAAACAATACTTGCAATCTATTAAACAATGCTTCTGCACTGTTAACCAACACTTTTGCACTGTTAAATAATGCTTACAATCTATTAAACAATACTTCTACAATGTTAAAAAATGCCTAAGCACTATTAAAAAATGCTTCTACACTATTAAACAACGCTTATAATATGTTAAACAACACTTTTTTAGTGTTAAACAACACTTTTGCATTGTTAAACAATGCTTAAGAACTGTTAAACAATTCTTACAATCTGTTAAACAATAGTTTTGCACTGTTAAACAATGCTTCTACACTGTTAAACAACACTTGCAATCTATTAAACAAAGGGGGGGTTGATTTTAGATTTTGATCTATGTTATGATAGTTTTTGTAGCTTAACACATCTTTGCAGGACGTTTCATAAGAAGATTCATTTTTCCAAGACACTATCTACAAACAACTCTTGTGCAAACTACTAATCAATCTTTTTGCACCCCTCTTGTCAAAGAGTATCATTTGGAACTACTCACGTTGTCTTGCAGGTTGCCAAAATTAAATCAACCAAATGATCATGTTTGATTAATGTTTTCAAGGAACATAGTTTAGTTAGGAGATTTTTGTGTGATTCATGATAAGCATTAGGGGATTATGCTCTCTTCCTCTTGGAAGATCAAAAAAATAGACATGCTTGTTTTGTCTTAGGAAAATAATCTTTGGAAATTAACACATTGTCTTGGGTGTTTGGGAGAAAATGACATTGGGTAGGAGAGTATTATCTTTTCCCCTTGTGGGAAAATCATAAATCTAGGCCCCTCTCATCGCCAATCCATACTTTTCAAATTAATCCTTTAGTTGGGTCTGCCGGTTGAGGAAAAAATATCCCAAGAATAACCCATGTGAGAATGAGGTGTAAGCCACACCACTCTAACTCAGGTTAATAAAATTTACTATTTGGGGCCTTGAAAGTCAGATATCATTTGAGATTATATTCGGCTCATGCCTAACACAAAGTAGGGTCACGAGGTCTCAATAACATTCATGTGACTGCTTGTGCCAAGGTTCTTTTTGGGGCTATACACCTTAATCATGCTTGAGCGGGTACAAAGGACATAACCAAACAAAGATCCATACTAAGAACTGTTAAAGTAGAGGTCTACCTGGTTGACCCATGAAAGTTTGATAAGCTTTATGCAAGGAGGATAGTAACCTCCCCAAGATCACTCACACATTCGTGCCACCTTGAGAATTTGGAGTTGGATAATACAACATCATGACTAGAGCCATTGCATGCTTGGTGATGGTCATATTCTAATTATCTCTCATGTGTGTACCCACATTTGTGGGCAAGCATTTTCAAGATAAGCCAAATTCCTTAGGTAGGAATGTGCTTGATTGTTTTCAAAACATTGGTGACTTGAAACATACACAAATTTCATAGTTGTCAGACTTGTCACACTTTATTGTATCCCTCAAGGTTGATTTATCCCTTGTTGGATTGTTTTTAGACACATGAAAGTTCACGTTTGAATCAAGGTATACTTAGCGTAGTCAATGCCTTTGATGTATGATTGAAACTTGTTCTTTCCATTGAACACATACAACCACGTCCTCATCAACAATCAAACATTTGTCAAGAACTTGTTCAGACAATCCCAATTTCATTATTTAAATATTTATTATGTGCTAACCCACTAATGTTTTCATGTTTGAGCTTGATCCCAATAGGTTGGAGGTTTCCTCATTCACATTCTGGCACACCCGGTGGGACCTCATGTCCTTAATTTTTCTTTATCTTTTTCATGCAAATTTTGTGTGCAGGTTCAGACATAGTGATAAAACCTGAAACAACTCTTTTAAGACTTTCTTTAGCACTTCTGATACATGTTAGTTAAGCACTTATGCACTTTATTATAACTCTTGTAATTTTTATTTTAGCTCTTAAGCATAGTTAAAGCAATGCTTACACCCAGTTAAAGTAGTGCTTACACACAGTTAAATTAGCGCTTATGCATAGATAAAGTAGTGCTTATGCACACTAAAAGTAATGGTTTTGCATAGTTAAACAATGTTTTTTCATACACAAAAACATTTTTGCACTATTAAACAATGCTTTTACACTATTAAATAATGGTTACAATCTGTTAAACAATGCTTCTGCGCTGTTAAACAACGCTTCCGCACTGTTAAACATCACTCCTTCACTGTTAAATAACGCTTGTAATATGTTAAACAATGCTTCTTCACTGTTAAAAAATGCTTGCAATATGTTAAACAACGCTTCTCCACTATTAAACAACACTTTTGCACTATTAAACAACGCTTTTGCAACTGTTAAACAATGCTTACAATCTGTTAAATAATGCTTCTGGAGTGTCAAAAAATGCTTAAGAACTGTTAAACAATGCTTAAAATATGTTAAACAACACTTCTGCACTGTTATATAGTTCTTCTTCACTATTAAACAACGCTTACAATCTGTTAAAAAACACTTTTGCAGTGTTAAACAATGCTTACAATCTGTTAAACAATGCTTCTGCATTGTTAAAAAAAACTTCTGCACTGTTAAACAACACTTACAATCTATTAAACAACGGGGGGGGGGGGGGTTGATTTAAAATTTTGATCTATGTTATGATGATTTTTGCAGCTTAAGACATCTTTGAAGATGTTTCATAAGAAGATTTCTTTGTCCAAGTCACTATGTAATGCCCTGCAAGGGAACCCAGGAGAACTAACCTAAAGATGCAACTAAGTTAACATGATAATTATTATTTTTAAATGTTTAGTTTATTAAATTATTAAATGATATTAATATTAGAAGATTAATATTAATATCTTTTAAATATTACATTGTATTTTCATACTTGTTGTAATTATAGTTGAAGTTAGTAATTATTTAAATAGATTAATTTATGAATGGTAGATTTAATAAATTAATCTATATGGGCTTTTACTATGCATTTTCTTTAGAAAATTTAATTATAGTTTTGTTAGTAATTTTATTAGATGAACGAATTTGCATAATGGTTATTATAAATTTGTTTATCACTAAGTTTGATTATTTCTTTCTAAAATTCTATTTATCATTTCATGATGTATTTTTGGGTGATTATTGAAATGGATGGTGTATTCTTTCCTTTAATTAAACTTTGTCATTTTGGGTTGTGATCTTTTGTTGATACTTGTGTACTTTTGATGTTGTTTTAGTTTGATTTCTTTTACCCTACCTTATCGTCATGAGTTCCTATTTTTGTGGATACTTTGAGAGTGCAATTATGATGTTATGATTCAAGGACAAGTATGTGTTTCAGGTATCTTGTTTATGGAACTATGTTTTGACCATCTTACTTTATGATTTTTATGAGATTATTTATGACCTTGAACTTAGGGGGTTTAATTAGGTGCATCTTAGGGGAGTGGATTACAATAGGGGTCTGGGGCCCAAAGAGGCCAGTTCAGGGTAATCTACCGTAAGTTATTAATAAGTGATAATTTAATAATAAAACTTGGGGTTAACATTAAATACAAGATGGATCATGATGCCTCGCTCATGCCTTAAGTGCTAGTATAGGCTAAGGATGAGAATGGGATGGTTTTTAGAGAGTAGGTATGATTAGATTGTTCATCTGTATGAGAGGGTATTCTAGTTCTGCATGAGTCATGTTGAGGGTCCAGGTTCCAATGTGACCAGTCCAAGGTAACTCAAGTGATTGACCATGTGATGACACTCCCATAAAATGTAGCCTAAGTATCCTCCATAGGTCCTTCTTTACCTTTTATGGTTCTGTTTTTGGCATTTGGCTTTTTGGTTTCAGTGGTTGGTTCATGTTGGTGTTTTGGATAATTTATGTATGATCTTTATCTTTGGATGGTGTACCCTTATGTTGACCTTTGATCTCCAGTTTGTCTTGATCCTTTCTATCCTTATACTTCTACTTTAGTCTTTCTTGTTGTGTTCCCATGTGTGGGCCTAATGTTATCTCCTTAGCATGGTGGGAGTGGACCTTTGGTTCCATGAGGTCGGGTTGTTATGATTCTTATTACCATTGAGATCCAATAGTTCTTCTTCATTCTTGGATGATCCTTGTTGCAGTTTTATCTTCTTATTCTTCCAGAGACTTATTCAATTTCATGAGTTGTATATTTGTACCATATGTGTATATTGGTTAACATCCTTTTAAAGCATGTATTGTATTGTTATGTATTATTGCATACCCTGCGACTTGTATAGTGGATGTTGATTTGGTTGCATACCTTGGGTATCAGTGGTATATGTGGTCTTATTGTATGAGATGTATATTATTGGATTTAGTTGATGTATCTTTTATGTTAGTACTTTATAGTTGTTCTTCATAGATTAGTTTTCTTAAGTAATTCCACATCACAGAACCCTGGAGAATTATTAGCTTTGTTGAGTTGTACTTATGTGTATGTCATGTATCTTATTGTATTGCTTCCACATTATTATTATTATTATTGTTTGTAAACATTTAATTTTTTTTTATCTTGTTAACTTAGTTGCATCTTTAGGTTAGTTCTGTTGGGTTCCCTGGAAGGGCATTGCACTTGGTATTAGAGCCATGTTTCTACACTAAGAGCTCTGGGAAATTTGTACGTCCATTAGTTGTCTTTTGGTTTAAAACTTGAAACAAACATAGACATAAAAATTTTATGTAGTTAAAACTATTGCTTTGTGATTATGTGTTTTCTTTTGTTGCTTTTGGTTTTGGTTTTGACTTGTTATGTTGGCCTTTGGTTGCTTTAGGAATCATGCTTGCTGAGACTAGAGCTACTGGGGACCAAGGTAGAGGCTAATCTGGTGGCCGTGGAAGGGGTAGGGATCATATCCCTTCCACGAGAGTTCATCAGCATAACATAGATGAGAAGAGAGATGATCAGCGGTCTGAGTCTGAGGAGCCAGGAACTAGGTAGTTATTAAAGATGATATTTAATCATTTTGGTCTTGAGTAGGGAAGAGTGGAGAAGATGTTTATCATCATTATTAGTTAGAGCAGAGGGCAAGGGTGAGATCTAGGAGCTCTCTTAGGAGGACCATCATAGTTGATCCTGATGTTGTGGCAGCAAACCACATGATGGATCTTATGAGAGTAAAACCTACTCCCTTTAATGGGAAGGGATCAGGGTGTGAGGCAGAGAAATGACTTATTTCCTTAGAGAGGAGTTTTTATATGCACCCCTTTAGTAGAAAAACTAAGGCTAGGTATGCGGTGACGCATCTCTCTGATTTTGCAGTAGTGTGGTGGAAGATTGAAGAGGAGAAGTTAGGGCTCCACATGGATATAGTTATTTGGGAGTTATGTCTTGAGAAATTTTGAGAGAGCTTCCTCTCAGATCAATGGAGGCAACATCGAGTGGACGAGTTCCATAACCTGAGACAATTGACCTTGTCAATGGAAGAGTATGAGCATCGATTCTTCGAGCTCAAGCAATATGCATGCTATAGAAATGATTCAACCCTTATGATTCAACATTTTATTAGGGGGCTCAATGAATAGATCATTGGGGGAGTTAAGCTCTTTGAGCCTACAACCCTCAAAGAAGTTGTCATTAAAGCTACTCTTGTGGAGGCAAATCTAGCTTTGGGCCATGGTGGTCAGTTGGGAGTTTAGCCTAGTGGACCTACTTCTGGTTATAAGGGTAATCAATCTCAAGGAGCTGGGAGCTCTAGGAACCCTCCTACAATTTTGAAGGGTAACCATAATAGTAGGGTAAGAAATTATTCCATGGTTACAGTGGTGGTTCACAGTTGGGGAACTATCACAACTGGCAACACAGTATGTGTAATAGGACTGATCAGCCAGTTCAGAGTTCGCATCAGGATGTTAGTAAGGGTATTTTTCAACAGTCTAATGCATCTTTGGCTAGAGGAGGTGGTAGTAGAGGGGGTAGTTTTTCTTGTGGAAAGTTTGGTCACATTAGGACCAATTTTTCCCAACGTGCAACACAGTTCTCAGGGTAGAGGCCAGTAGCTTATGAGCCTATAGTTGGGAATGTTGGTAGATCTCATGGAGCGTATGCAGCCTTTGAACACCCTCTAGCTATGTATAATGAATCTATGAGTGGGGTTGCGAATAGAGGACCAACAACTAGTTTCTACATTCCTACAATGGGGAATGATCCCCAGTGTTCGAATCAAGGGTCCTATGGGATCAACACGTTGAGTCTTTTGTGACTTGGTAGGATGCTTTGTGTTGAGAGATTCATATCTCTATCTTTGTTGTAGGCTTCCAGGAGTATGCCTAGTTTTATGGGGGGAGGATGTAATACCCACCCCTTAGTTTTCTTTTCTATTTCAGTTGCTGAACTCTTTTAGGCCTTTTCATGTATGTGTTGGTTATTTCAGTTGGTTTGAGGATATTAATGTGTTACATTTCATTATGTTATTGATTCATTTCTTAGTGTATTATATCTTCTATTTTCATGTGATTTATGGTTATTTATATTTTATGATGTCATTTTGATTATGGTTTTCTAACAATATCGATCCTATATCTCTATGTGCGTGGACCATTTGTATGTTTTTACTTTTTTGTTTGATGTGCTTGGGATTGTATGGGATAGAGTCGTAGTTAGTTGCTTCAGCGAGATCCACATGATAAATTGGTCTTATCCATTGTTGGTTATAGTATATGCATGTATGTTCACCTTTGTGATGACATATTTGTAGGTACTAGGCTACGTCCTCCCTGTATTGGTAGGAGTGAGTGTGCCCTATCACAATATCTCAATGGAAAGAGAGGGGAGATAATATTTAGGCCTAAATCTATACTCTAAACCCTTATTTTATCCTATAACTAGACAAGAATATAATTGACTATCCTATCTGAATCCACCAAGTGATGTGGATTCGTGAGCCTTTCTGTGTGTGCTTGTGTGTCTGTTTCAGTTGTTTGTCTGATTAGATGGGTTTCAGGTGATTTAATGATGTATTTGGCTTGATTTATTTAATGATTAATTATGATAAATATTAATATTAATAATTTCACCTTTAATAAGGTTAAAACATTGATATATTAAATATATGGCTATTTTATAATTAAATATTAATTAAATGCCTATATTTAATTAATTGATTTAATTATTAAGTCTTGATTTGAATAATTGAGATTTAATAAATATTAAATCCAATAATTATAATTAATTATGCAAAGTTGAATTATTGAGTATTACTTTAGTTGCATGATTAATTGATTTAATTTAATTGAAATATATTCTCATGCATTTTCAATTATGACTTTATTTTTATATTACAAAGTTGAGTTGTACATTGCTTTAAGTGAAATTGAAAATAAAGCATTTCTTTTAATTTTAAATTAGATAATTAATATTCTATTAGGGTTTCACTCTTTGAAAACCTAATTGTCCGGTTTTATATATCCTTGGATTGAAAGCCATTTTGGAGGTTGTTCAATCAGGGAGAAGGAGAATTTAGGTGATTGAATATTTGTGGAAAGCTTAGGAGTATTTTGGATTCTTCATTGCTTTGGATTAGAATTGGTTCCTCTCATCAGTTACAAAGGTAGGATCTTGATCTTGATAATTCTAGCTTCCAGATCCCTATCTTCTATGCATCTGGAATTCTAGGATCCTTTGTTTGAATCTTCCTTGTTTGTTATTATGTGATTTTATTGATTAAAATTGAGAGAATATGTTATTGGATCAATTTTATAGTTTTTCCTTCACGATTGCATGCCAGATCTATGTTTTGGGCTTAAGGGTTTCATTTAATTGTATTGGTTGTAAAATGGGCATCAAGGTTTTCATTTGGAATGATTTAGTTTTCAAATATTGGCCTTAGGGTTTCAGATCTGTGGGAAATGTCTTGTTTTGTGATAAAATTGTGATTGTTGTCAAAAATTGGTTGAGAGCCTTCAGATCTATGAATTCCCTTACCTTGGAAAGAAAATTGCACCCTTACCTGGTTCCTGTCCAAAGCCCTAGATCTAGATTTGCATGGAGGAGAGAGAGAAAACAAGAATTAAATGCATGCTTGGAAAACTCCTTTGAAAATAGATTAATGTTAAATTTAGATATATTTCCCTTGTTTTCATCAATTGCTTAGTTTGAGGAAAAATCCTTTATTTTTCATTTTTTTTGAAAGCTTGTTGTTTCATTTTATATATATGTATATTGGCTATTTAAAAAATGTATATATAGGAAAGGAAATTATTAATGTGGCTGGAAATTTAAAAAAAAAAGAATATAGGTTGCTCTTATAAAAAAAAAAACTTTAGTTTTATTTCATTTTCACCAGATAAGTAAATAAATTATAAAAGAAACTTTTAAAAAAAATGAAAATGAAAAAAAGGTTTAAAAAAAATATATTGAAAATTGTTTGGTGGCAGGGGCCACAACCTCCTCCGACGATCGTTGTGTGTACCCGTGGACCCTGCGCTGTGTACTATAGGCCGTAGGGGACCCGTGGGTCTGCAGACCCATGGGCCCCCACAAGGGGGACCATGGGGGGCCACAGAGCCCACGTGGCTTGCGACTACCCCTTTAAAAGGGACAACAAAGGATGTGGGGTGGGGACCAACCCCCCCATTCGGTTTTTTTTAATAAAGTTTTTTTTATCTGTATTATTTAAAATTCATTTTTGTTTTAAGTTTGTTTAAAAATTGTAATTTTCATTTTTATTTTAAAATTAAAGTTTTAGTTTAATATAGTTTTATTATAGGTTTTTTTTTCTAAATATAAAGTTTTATTAGTATTTGATATTAATATCAATTTTATGTTTTTCTTAGTTGTTATTAATTTTTGCAAATTAATATTGTATGTGTCTGAATGTGACCTCTAAATCAGGCACAAACACAACATAGTCATTGCTCAATCATCGAATTGTGAAAATGAACATGAATTATCCATTTTACAAATTTGATTGAATCGACCTGTTTCCTCCTATTTAGTTGGGGTTTTTCAATTAATCCCAGAACAAGAGCCAACAACCATGACCATTGCTAAAATGGAGGATTTTAAAGCATTATAAAAACTGAAATTGAAACTATTCTATATGAGAAATGCCATTACAATCTAAGAATGAAAGTGTATATTTTAATCTAAG
>MU223157.1:36532-51827 GCA_018584345.1 Thuja plicata
CATTCAAATAACTAAATAACTATTTAATTCCTTTTGATGTGTATTAGCTAAAGGGGGTGGAATTAATTTAATTTAAAAGCGCTTAGGACTTTAGGATTAAATTAATTAATCATAGGGATTTTTAGCTGATTAATCTTGAGAATTTAGGAATTAAATATAGTATGAGATTTATGCAAACTCAGGTTTTCTGCATTTGAGACTAAGTCAATTAAAGACAATTAGGAAGGATAATTTGCCTAATACAATAGGACTTCGATGATGAGAAAATGCACCAAAATTGATTAGAATTGTAAGGTGCCAATTTGGCGTGTTACATTTTGCCCCTTTTTGAATTGATGTGCGGGCAACGTATTGATTCAAAGAACAGTCTGATGTGAAGATGAAGATTTTGGAAGTTTAGGTTAGGTTGCCAGGACACCGATCAGATCGAGAATTAGAACCATCTTCAGAATGAAGCATGATTCTCTAAAGTCTAAGTTAGATTGTGAAGACAATGGTCTAAATACCACTTGAGAGAATATCGAAATTGGGGTTAGATTGCCCCAATGTCTGCTAATAGCTTATGAAGATTTAGGACTATCTCCAGAATCAGGGTTAGATTGCACCAATACGAAGGTTAGCCCTCTGAGATCCAGGTTAGGTTGCCTAGATAACGGTCTAAAGAGCTTTTGAGAGCCATCTTCAGAACGAAGCATGAATTTTAGGAATTAGGGTTAGATTGTCCCAATACCCAGTGAGATTTTAAGAATCATCTCCCGAACGAAGCTTGATCCTTGAGGATCCGAGTTAGATTTCTCAGATACCTAGAAAGATAGATGACAAGATGACAAGATGCGAGGCATCAAGATGCCCCTAGAGATTCAAGATCATGGAATATCCAATTTTGACCATAAGGTATGAAAAACTGAATATGCCCCAAGTGATGAGATGCCCCTAGAAATGGGGACTTTTGATTCAGATCAGACTGATTCGAGAATGATGTAAAAAGATTCAATGATGTAATCCTCCTGCCCCCTCGGGAGTGAAATCAAAAGATGACACAACAGAAAGATGATTGACAAAAAAAATTGCAGATAGAAGTAAGATCGAAGATCCAGAGAAATTTAGAGATGGATCAAGAGAAGGCAGAATCGATTTAGAGCGATCAGGAGGTCATGTTGACTAGGTTTGACCACAGTCGACCTAGTTTGACTAGAATCAACTAGAGTTGACTTTGATGAAAAGATTGTAGAAGCTGAGAAAATGATGATGAGAGATGATTCTGACAAGAAAGTGACATCAAAAAGTTGATTACACAAGCATCCGATCATGTCGGTCCCAAAATTTTAAAATGCGATTTTGAGCTATATAGAAGTGTCAGATTTCAATTTCGATCACGAAAATGGATTCAGAATAGTCGATTTAGCCAAGGGTGCAATTTTCTGCAGGGGGAGAGGACAGTCACTCCTGAGGACATCCACAGGATCCTGAGAGTACCATTCCAGGGGGCTCGTGTGGAGTATGATACCCAGCTGAGAGTAGGTACACTAGCGCTAAGAGCAATCTTTCAAGATGATCTGGTGATGGGTCAAGCCATCTCTTGGGAGGATCTGATGAGCAGGTATGGTGTAGATCATACATTGACAGTTGTCTTGGCACTGTTCTTGAGTTTCTACCTAGTACCAGATCGAGGTTAGCACAGATTGGAATGTGGCTGGGGAGTTATGGTGCAGCGGATGCTAGCTAGTCTAGTAGTGAGATTCAGATGGGGCGAGTGCATGCTCGCTCAGATGTACCATGAGATGCACGAGATAGTGTATCGGGGTACACGGACTATGGTGGCAGGAGTCGTCATTCTATAGATCTAGGCCTGGGAGCACCTTCCTGTATGTCGGCTGATTTTCCATGATACTCAGCAGCCCTTAGAGCCGTATATTTACAGGTATGCATGTCCTATGACTCAGCCAGTGCTGGGTAAGACAGATCAGTGGTGGGTACAGATAGATGATATGGCAGCAGTTATATGGCGGCCATGGATAGCCACAGAGGTTTTTGATGATGCACAACATGAGATGCCACAGATGTTCTGCCTGTGTCCTTTGATCGGGCCACTATCAGTGTTATTGAGCACTTTCTACTAACACGGGTCCTACGATATTTTGGGAGACCGCAGGATGTCTCCCAGGAGTACTGTACATACACCTGATTTTTTGATGAGACAAAGAAGGGCTAACAACGACAGTTAGACTGAGGGAGGAGCATGATAGATGCCCAGGTACCACCAGCTAGGAGGGATTACTTAGCAGGGGTGACGAATGCAGGGATGATGCCTGCATATAGGGATCACATTTTAGCGTACCCCTTTCTGAGATTTATAGATCTTGTTGGCATGGGCCCACATGTATAGTAGGTGGTACAGTCACCACCACAACAATAGGTGTAGTAGCCACCACCACAATAATAGGTGCAGTAGCCACCACCACAGCAGGTACCACCTTAGTAGGTACCGCCACAACAGGTACCGCCATATCAGGAGAGGGTACTATGGCTGAGGAATTTGTAGATTCCCATTCCTTCTAGACCTATGAGATCAGACATAGGTGCAGGGAGTAGTGGTACTCAGGAGAGGTCCACTAAGCAGGGAGAGGATACCGTTATGGTTGATACTATTACAACCAATCCACTGGCAGGGGGACATGTAGCGCAGTTATAGGAGGCTCTCAGGAGGAGTTGAGAGAGAGTGAGACAAGCACAAAGGGAGCAAGATGACTCCCGTACACAGGTGGTCGTCCAGGAGACCCGAGTGGCTGAGCCAGACTGAGAGATCTGGGGATTGCAGGAGGCACTGGATAGAGCTTAGATAGAGGTGAGATATGAGGCTACTCAGTCAGCTTATTACTATGCCGCATACACGATCGCAGTTCCTGAGGCAGCACACCAGGTTCCACCATTTTTAGAGTATGCTAGGGCATGGGCCGCTCCACAGGCACCTCCTCAGCAGCAAGCCATTCCACCTCCTCCACCTCCTCCAGGTGGGAGTGGCTAGATGAGATATATGATATACATTGTACCACCTATTTTGACATACTGTGCTCAAGTAGCACCCTTGTACATTTGACCGATATATATATATATATATATATATATGAGCTCAATTTTTGCATCATTGTACTTGTTTATATAATGCTTCAAACTTGTATGTCTTGTGAGATGTTTCCTATATGATTAGATGTATAGATTAGAAATTTATGTCATGGATGAATATGCAAATGTTTATGCACATGTTTAATTGATGTATAATGTAATGATAGATGTTAGATGGATAAATGCCATATATGATTTGATTTATGCTTATAATGGATGCACATGTTTATGGATATATAAATGCAAATGAATGTATGGAAATGCAATGGTACTAATAATCTCATGCAAGATATTGCAATATACGACAGGTACTAACCAAAAGAATATGAATGAAGATTGGGAGCAAGGAGGGAATGCTTGTGCAGTCAAGATGAATCTAGGACAAAAGATGAGGACCTTTGAAGAATGAGAAGACAATGAAGAGAGCACCAAAACTATCATGATGCAAGCTTAAAATGTGAATGCAAGCCTAAGCTAAATGCAACGCTAGGACTTGGTTGTTGGACTCATCGCATAATTATCATCATCGAGTATTTTTGGAACATTGGAGTCAATATAATCCTTACTGGTGCCACTACAACCATAAGGATGTGAATATGACTTTCATCAGATAAAATGTAGGAAACGCACATAAGCACCAGGGTACAAAAGCCAAGATGACCTGAACATTGTTTCCAGTTTGATACAGTAAGAGTACACAAGTAAAAAAGCAAAGCAATAACAGTCAAGGAGATAGTTCCAACCTCCCATTGGCATACAAATAAACAAGATCAAGGGATGTGAGGCTTTTCCACCTTAATGCAGAAGCTCTTATCACATACACCCTATTTATAAGACACTGTCGGATCATCAAAACCACACCAAGAAGCAGTAGACAAAGAAAATATCAATGAAATTCATGAGAACAGACAACATACAAAAAGAGATTCAATCATAGCTCAACATGTTTCAAATTTTATGAGTGTGCCTATGTTTGGGGTGTTGAGATACACCGTTGTTCTTGTGAGTGCATTGTGTTTGATTTCTATCAAGAGATGTTTATGTTGGTGATGTATCTAATGTGTGTTAAAAAACATAGATGTGTACAAAGAGAGTGTTGAAAAACACTGTTTGATTGGGGTGTTGAGAAACACCAATTTTTTCCAGTAGATAGCTATCCTTTAGAACTGACAAGATTACTGACTCGAGTGTAAACCAAAGTTGTGATCAAAGTGGGGAGCCATGCCCCCAAGTACTGAACAGATTGATGTCAAATATGTCAATAGCGAGTTGATGTGAGAAATATTAGTAGTACAGTGACAGTAGGTAGACAGAGTGAGAACCAATGGTGACTGACACAAGAAAGATTCTCAAACATAAAGATCGATGTAAAATCTAGGCATCAGGAGGTAGACTCAGTGAGAACCACTGGTGACTGATACAAAGAGGAGAGAGGCTCCAAAAGATAGGACAACACCCCCTAGACTAGGAAGATGCCCCCGAGTGTGACCAGTTTCAATCCATGTGAAGTTGAGGAAAATCTCATAGATGACTAAGAGTGAATGCATGAGCGAGAAAATTAAAGAAGGAAAGCAAACTAAAGCAGGAAAGCAGGAGAGCAACTGCAAGAAATCCAAGGGATGTCGCGATAGATAGAGCATTGCAGAACAAGAGGCGCCTGTTTATCAGGTTTTCACCATCTTGGTAGAAATTATCTTTTTGCTACCATGACACATGCTTACCAAGTTTTCATCAATGGCACATTTTTCTCTTTTTCTCTTTTTTTTTTCAATTTTTTTTCTACTTTTTCTTTTTTTTTTGTATTTTTCATTTTTCAAAATTTTTATGTATTAGCAAGGCGCCTGTTTACCAAGTTTTCACCAGGATAATAGATACATCAAAGTGCCTATTTGCGAATTTTTCACTAAGATGATCATTTTTTCAGGACATTTTGCAATTTTAAGGATTTTCTCAGAATAGAGCATGTACATGAGGATTCAGAAGACATCTCAACTGTAGAACTTCTTCAGATGAAGAGCGTTGATAGGCTCTTTGAGTTGTTCACCCTCTGTGGTGGAGAGCTGGTAAGTGTCAGACCCAAAAAATATAGTGATAACATACATACCAAGCCAGTTTGGTTCAAATTTTCCTTTCTGGACCCGCTGCTATTGATTCTTGGGGTTTTCTCTTAGGACGAGATCACCTATTTGGAATTCCCTTGGTCTGACCTTCTTATTGTAGCTTTTATATATTCTTTTATGATATTCTTGGAGATGATCAAATGCCACTTTTTTACATTCATCGAGTAGTTCAAGCTCTTGTAGCTGAGATATTCTGATATCATCATCAGTAATGAGGCCCTTCAAAGAGACTCGCAAGGTAGGAATCTCAACCTCAATAGGAAGCACTGCATCTGCACCATAAACTAGAGCAAAGGGCATGGCCCCTGTTGGTGTCTGTATACTGGTGCGGTAAGCCCATAAATCTAGATTAATTTGGAGATGCCAGTCTCATCCATATTTGTGTACTATGCAGTGTAAGCTCTTGAGAAGTCTTATTTGAAGCTTCCGCCTATCCATTACCCTGGGGATAATAGATAGAGGACCAGTGCTGAATGATTCTGAACTTAGTGCATAAATATGTTAGATCCTTGTTCTTGAATTGCCCCTCATTATTAGTAATTATTGATGAGGGTACACCATATCTGCAGATGATGTAGTTCAGTATAAACATAGCCACAGACTTGCCATCTGCTATAATGAGAGGCACTGCCTCGACCCACTTGGTGAAATAGTCTATAGCAGTGATGATGTATTTATGTCCCCTTGAAGAAGATAGATGTATCTGACCCACTAAGTCAAAGGACCACTGCTAAAATTGCCAGAAGCTGACAAAAGGAATGAGCTCCTTGGCCGGAGCATGGATCAGGTTTCCATGAAGCTGGCATTGTTTGCAAGATTTAGAAAATTGTGTAGCTTCTTTTTCCATATCCGGCCAATAGTAACCAGCTCTAATAAGTTTATGAGCTAGTGTCATACTATTTGAGTGAGATCTGTAGATGCCTTCATGCACCTCTACTAATGAACATTTGGATTCATCAGATTCTAAAAACCTAAGGAGGGTACCGTCTAGATCTCGTCTATATAAGTTGTTAGCTATGATGACAAACCGTGAAGCACTGTGGATTAAGTGACGTTTCTCATTTTAAGTGTAAGTGTCAGGAATAATTTGATCATGAAGGTAGGATTAAATATGATGGTAGCAGGATGAGTCATATCCAATGACTGAACAGATCATCCAGGATTTAGGGGAATTATAGGTAGGGTAGCATAACGTCTCCACTAGGAATTCATGTCTGAAGTCATTTTTTGGCATTTGTAACATGGAAGCCAGAGTAGCCATGGCATCGGCTACTTTATTATCTACCCTGGGAACTTGTTGGAAAGTAACATGTGCAAAGTATTTCTTAAGATCATCAACCATCTTTTTATAAGGCACCAGTTTTTCATCTTTTGTTTGATAGATGTCATTCATGTGATTAATAACCAACTGTGAATCTTCAAAGACCTTTATCTCATTGACACGCCATTCAATAGCAATCTTTAATCCATTAATCAAGGCTTCATACTCAACAGTGTTATTTGTGCATGGAAACATCATTTTGTAAGCCTTTGGTAATGAATACCATTGAGGTGTAATGAACAAGATTCTTGTGCCTGACCCCTGCTGGGTGAATGATCCATCAAAGAACATGGTCCATGACTGATGTGTGAGAATCATGAGGGACTGATCTAGGAACTTGATCCATAATGGTTGATGGTCTGCAATAGGTGTCTCAGCCAACTGATCTACAATTGCTTGCCCTTTGATAGCTTTTCTCTCGACATATTCAATATCAAATTCACTAAGGAGCATGACCCATTTATCTAGTCTACCTGTGAGGGTAGCTTTACTGAGTAAGTACTTTAATGGATCAATTTTTTCAATGAGCCTTGTGGTGTGAGCAAGCATGTAGTGTCGTAACTTTTGGGAAGTGAACACCACCTCTAAGCAAGCTTTCTCAATGACAAAATAACTCATTTCATAGGAGACCAATATTCTGCTGATGTAATAGATTTCTCTTTCTTTATTATTTTGATCTTCTTGAGCCAATAGAGCACCCAGAGATGTTTCTATAGCTGAGATGTATAAGATTAATGGCTTCCCATGAATAGGAGGCAGTAATATAGGTGGATTGGCTAGATATTGTTTGATTTGTTGAAAACCTTGTTCACATTCTTTATTCCATTCATAGGTCACACCTTTATGTAGAGTCTTGGTAAATGGTTGTGACTTGTCAGCTAGCTATGAGATGAAGTGCCGGATAGACTGAAGCTAACCTTGGAGACCTCTAATTTGTCTGATATTGCAAGGTGGAGGCATTTCCATGACAGCTTTCACCTTTGCAGGATCCAACTCGATTCCTTTTGTGGAGATGATATAACCAAGCAATTTTCCCGAAGTTACTCCAAATGCACATTTCTTAGGATTAAGATGTAGTCTAAAATTTTCCATACGATCTAGTATAGGGCCTAGATAAGTAAGATGTGATTTCCTGTCCATACTTTTAGCAAGGGTGTCATCAACATAATCCTCCATTGTTTTGTGCATCATATCATGAAATATGGTAGTGACTGCTCTCTGATACGTGGCTCCAGCATTCTTAAGACTAGAAGGCATAACATTCCAGTAGAAAGTGCCCCATGCACAAGTGAAAGCAGTCTTTTCTTGATCTTCTGGCACAATTGTGATTTGGTTGTAGCTAGAGAAACCATCCATTAGGAAGTACATTTCGTATCCTGTTGTCATATCCGTAACTATATCAATGTTGGGTAGTGGGAAATCATCCTTTGGACATGCCTTGTTTAAGTCCCTAAAGTCTATGCAGACTCTGATAGATTTGTCATGATTCAACACTGGAACTATGCTGGTGATCCATTCTGCATAGTCAATTTCTCTAATGAACCTAGCTTTTAGGAGTTTCTCTAGTTCTGCTTTGACAAGTAGAGCCACATGTGGATGAATTTTTCTAAGTTTTTGCTTGACTGGTTTCACTCCAGGAGCTATTGGCAGATGATGCATGATAAGATCAGGATCTGCACCAGGCATGTCAGAGTATGTCCATGCAAAGTTTATCTTTTTCTCCTTGAAGAAATCTGTGAATTCCTTGAGTTCTTCTACAGACAATGATTTAGCCACATGAATAATGTGTGGATGTTCTTCTGTACCCAGATTTACTGGCTGAGTTGGCTCAATTAGCACCAATGAGAATTCCTAGAAATGACTCAGAAGAACATCAAGTATCTCATCCTCAGGCACCTCAGAGAGGTTTTCACCTTCAGATACGTCTATTCTTTTTACTTTTTTTGGCTCTGACACTGCCACAATGTGGTTTTCACCATCAGAGTGCCTATTTTTTCTTCTTTTGATTTTATGACTAAGATACTTGATATTAGCCTCGGTCATGTTGACACTTTCTTCACTAGTGGAGGATGTTATAGGTTCAACATCGTGAAGATAGCAAGCTAGAGCATAGTCATTCTAGAATGTGAGGACTTCATTGGATGAGGAAGGGGAATTCCAGTCTATTAGCTCAGGATTTTGGAGTGAGAGAGAAGTGACAGATTCAAGTGCATTCATGGTATAATCATTGAAAGCACTAAATAGTAAGCTAAGACCTAGAGCAATCTCATCCAAAGGTGTATTCGAATCCTTTTGACTCCTAGCGACCATAGTTGAAGACACGTTAACATTTATGGACTTAGAATCATTATACCTTTCACTAGGCCCTTCACCTATGTCGAGAAGCTTTTCATAGGATCCCTCTGAAAAACTATCAAACTCCTATTCACAGGAATCTATGTTCAAACTCTGACTGGGATGTTTGCACCATGAAGGTTTGGGAGTTCTTACAACACCAGCCTATTCTTGTGCCAACTACTCTTGAAACTATGGTGGTATGTACCATTCACCCTAGAAATCAGGGTCTTGTAGAACTTTCCATTGTTTGTAGGTTAATGCATCAAATGGAGTGGTTTTATTAGAATCACTGTCAGTCTCGACTGTAATGACACATGGTACAAAATTATCTAGCTCAACAAAGAATGCTGCCAAGTCTGGAGGAATGGGATAAGGAAAGCAATCCTCATCGGAGCTATCCTCTACAGTGTCAACTATAGCTGTGCCTTCAGGTTCTGGTGGAGGATCCAATTTTGGCACAAATTTGTTAATCCCTAGATGGAACATGATCTTCTTGAAGCCTAAACCAGTTGTGTCTTTCATATTTTGACCCATATCTTTAATAGGTTCAACTAACCCATTACCATTCACCCCTATTGGGCTACTCCCTTTGTATCTAAAGTGTTTCATAATTTTAAGACCTTCACTATTGGGATCTAGTTCACAAGCTGGGGAAGTCTATTTAGATATGTCCTTTCCTTTGTAAAGCCAAGATTTAATAGCTCTTTCCTCATCTTCATCTTCTAGTGGTGTTGAAGCTCATACAAAGACACCATCATAAACTATTTTAGGAGGAGCAATAGAAGATTTATTGTTCTCAGAAGGTCTCCTGTAAGAATAAGGAGACAGAGGTAGAGCTGCTAATGATAGCAAAAGTTATATTTGATACCCCCCATGCCTATGTCTTTGATTTTCAAAGTCTGTTCCATGTCTCTAAGCTTGACATCACAAATTTTTTTGTATTTTGGTTAGTAGGAACAAGACTATGAGCTGAATGTGTGAGCGCATTACAAGAAGAGCCCATATTAGCAGGAACTGTCACTTCTACACCGTGGAAAGGAAACTTGATGCATTGATGATACGTAGAAGGAAGTGCTTGCATTTCATGGATCCACGATCTTCCTAACAAGATGTTATAAGCAAGAGGAAGGTCTAGTACCTGACATGTAACATCTCTTTCAACTGGTCCAACCCAAATGGGTAGCACAACTAAACCTTTAGACTTTCTTTCTTCTTCGTCATAAGCCTTGATAGTAATTCTCTTGCGAGAATCTATGCAATCTTCATCATAACCTAGCTAAGAGAGAAAGTGAACAGAGCAAATGTTGAGGCCAACACCATTATCAATAAGGACGCGGTGGACTAATTTTTTGCCAATCATGACCTCTATATGAAAAGGAGCATTATGCAAGTGATTAATCGAGTGGTCATCTTCTTCTGAGAAGGACAAATAGTGCGGTGAAGTCAAGTGACCCACCATAGATTGAAACTGATCAAGATTGATGTCTTTGGGGATGTTAGCCTCTATAAGGGCTTTATCCAGAATCTACCTATGAGCAGGCAAGATCTTCAATAGCTCAAAGATAGTTATTTGAGCGTTGGTTCTTTGCAGCTGGTCGAGAATGCTATAACTAGTAGTAGGATGTGTGGGGACCACTTTTGTCATCTTGTTGGCAGGACCAACAACAATTTTATCCACAGGTTGTTTTAGTGTAGATGTAGTGGTAGGAGGGTCAAGACCCTTGAGAGTGATCTTAGCACGGGATCTGGTAACGATATTTGTGCAATCCTAAGATGTTTTAGATTTAGACGAGCGAGACGCAAGGCCTCTCAAGACAAATGGGGTCTTAGGCTTAGGAGCATCCCCGCTCCCCTTGGTAGTAATCAAATCACAATACTCCACTTCAACAGGTTCAATCATGTTGATGACATTGTCATAAGTGGTATGCACATAGTTAACCTTGGCATTGTTGTTCTTAGTATTGGAAGAATCGCCTTTCTCATGATGAGGAAAGGGATCTTTAAATTCCTAGTGAGCCAAATTCTTATTATGATTTTCCACAACAATAACCTCAATATCAATTAGATCTTGGACCTTATGGCACAACTAAAGACAAGTAGAAGTCTTATGAACCTTGTTCCGGTGATAGTCACAGTATGCATTGTCATTCCACCAATGTGGTCATGGTTGTGGATCATATAGACATTTTTCCAAAGGAGTGAATATGATTTTGCACCAAAGTCTTGAAAACTACATCAAGCGGTTCTCCCAAGGAAGTAAATTCACGCTTGGGTTGAGAGGCCCAAGGTTTGTTGCTAGAGAATCTAGAAGGTGGTTGAGTGTTTGGTTCAGCCTTTTCAATAGTTTTGATCGCTTGTATACTAGAAGTAAGATTGAAAACTGGTTTTGAAGGAGCCGGGGTCACATTGTCAACCACTCCATCATTCACAATGTCCCTATTCTTGTTGACAAAATTCCCTTTATCTTTATTGGAAGAGGAGGAAACTTGTTTGTTGTCTTTGTACAAAGTCAATTCACCTTTCTTAACCATAAATGCCTCTATCCTTACATCTTTCTTAATCATGCTGTCAAAATTAAGGGGACCTTGAAGTTGTACTTGATACCCAAAATTAGGAGTGAGATTGTCCAAGAAGATGTCGAGTTTCTCAGATTCAGGTATTTTACGAGGATACTTGGTGCAAAGTTATCTCCATCTATGGAGAAATGTCAAGAATGGATCCCCTTGTCTTTTCTTGAGATTGCAAAGGTCCCTGATGTTGACGGGATGCTGCATGTTGTAAGAATAATGCTATATAAAGAGATTTGCAATCTCATCAAAATTCTTGATGCCAATGGGTAGTCAAGAAAACCACTCCATGGCAGGTCCACCCAAACTTCAGGGAAAGAGATGCATCAAATAGGTTTGATCATGAATAAACTCCATAGATAGGGCCCCAAATTCTCTCGGATGATCCTGAGGATCAGTGGTACCCATATATTTATCATACTTAGGGAGTTCCACACCTTTGGGAAAAGGTGGCATATGAAGACTCCTATCAAAAGGAAAAGGATAGATGCTCTCCATCATGAATTGTTGTGTGGGTTTGTCCTTATCCTTCATAAGTTGACTAATTTGGTTTTTCATATCTTGAATCATCTTTTGCAATTGGCAGTCTCAGTCTCTTCTTCTTTAGCCACAAGTGTTTCCACTTGGAAGTTTGGGGGTAGCTTAACTCCTTTTTTTGCCAAATCTAGAAAATATTTCTCTTTTTCTTCTGCAAGGAGAATTTCCATCATCTTGATGAGAGCCTCATTAGATTTTGTAGCATCTATGTCATTTTGAGTTATCGGCTCATCATCATTACTGAGGATCTCATAAATGCCTTGACTCTGATCTTGACTCTGGTCATGTGGAGGAGGGTGATGGTGATGATGTTCCTCTTGTTGACCTTGGTCATTTTGATATTGGTCATGGACCTCGCTATATTGACCTTGTAGGTAATTGAAAGGAGTTTCCATGTCGTTGATGTGGGATTGTGCTATGTGCATAGGTTTTAGTGCGAGTGTGAGTATTGAGCTGAGAACTCATGGTCAATGTAACTTTTGGAAAGTCAAAGGGGTTGATAGGATCAAAAGGATTGACATGTTCAAATGGATCACTAAGGCAACGAGGATCGTCAATAGGGTCAACCCAAAATGGTGGCTTTCAGAAGTTCTGTTGATCTAAAAGAAATGGATCCTGTTGATCTTGAAACAAGGGATTATAGCATAGATGGAACACTAGTTTCTGATTCAGATTGGGATCTATACTAAATGACGAGGAGGAATGTAAGGATCCCTCTTGACTATTAGATTGAACAATGGGTTCAGAATGACCTTTTGCTTGATTATGAGGTTTACTTCTACCTATTCTGGAACCATGAATGAGAAATATGTTGCCGCTTCTAGTTGTAACAGGCATAGATGAAGATGAAATAAGAGAGAACTTAGGATCTAACTCAGAACTCTATCTCTAGAAATAGAGAAAAGGAGATAATAGGCTAGAACAACCAAGATGTGAAATGCACTTGGCATGAATCATCAAGAGTATGGCTAGAATAGCTGAGATGTGACTATCGCATCACAAGGTACAAAAGCACAGAAAGGTAGGACAAAGACAAAGAGACAAAATGAGTTTGAGCAAGAATCAGTCAGTTTGCAACTTGAGACAATCAGTTTCAGACTACAGACAAAAAGGAAATAGGCAATGAGATCTCAGGCTAAAATTAGATTAGGCAAAAAACTCATCAATCAACAGGAAATAACTTGCTGTTTTAGGACACCAGAGGATAGATTCATGTGAGAAAGTGCTGTTTTGCATGAGGAAACTCGTAACTGCATGTGAGAAAATGAAATCTCATGCGAGGAAGTGCTAAGTTTCTAGAATCTCACGTGAGAAAACTCCAGGTTTCGATAGATCAACTCAATTTTTGAGACAAAAATCAGATTTTGAGACATAGTCAGGACTATTCTTTGACAAAATTTCTAGATTTAGGATAGTTTTATGACAGTTCAGATCAGCAATCTCGGTTTGAATGTGGCAAGCAATCATTAACAAGCACAACGTTTTGATCAAGCAATAGTGACGCAAGAAGTAGTCACAAACGGTTCTACCAAGGAAAAAATAACTTGATAGAGTCATGGGAGTCTTTGTTTAATCATGATTGGATAGTTTAAGACTCGAAACAAACACTTAGTTATCGCTACAAAAAAAATGGTAGAGAAGACAAAATCCCTGCCTCATTATCTTATGCATATGTGTGCACCTCACACAATAGTGTCACCCCCGAGAGAGCGCCTATGTTTTTGGTGTTTCCAAGGACTCAACAATATATGTTTGAAGGTTACCCTTAAAGTAGGTGCCAGTTTCATATACCACCTCAAGCATCTAGGTGCATACCTATGTTGAGAATCTAGGGGAGAGATTCTTCCCCCTCCCTGCGCACAGATTATGTCTTCTTTCAGAGGTGAACCGGGTAGGCATCTAACTAAGAAAATTTTTAGTGGGCTTCCATTTATAATAACCTTCGATTCCCCTGATATAGAGCTAGGACCTCACGGCCAAACCAATAGTTGAAAGTCATACACCCCCGCAAGGAGGGCTAGGAGCGGTGCCACTTAGTACAACAAGCAAGGCTTTCTCAAGATGATAGTTGGAATCATGAGAAAGAATTTACCATGGATTTGAGTCTTTGGAATAAAAAAAGTAGACTTTATTATAGTGAGGTGGAATCACCGGCGATAGGTGTGTACTCACTTGGGTCGTTCCCGGAGGTTCAACTTCTGGCAGGACCTCTAAAGGTGACAGAAAACTTGGCTTGGATTTGAGGGTCAGATTTTATGATTCTCTCAAAGAGAGAAGAGCATAATTCTCTACCTCTTCACCTTACCCAAACATCCAAGACATATTCATCACCAAGATAACTCTCCTCCAACCAATTCACAAGCCTTTGGGTTTCTGATTCTCTCAAAGAGAGAAGAGCATAATCCCCTAACAAGTGAATGTGCTAAAGGTTCGTTAAATTTCCTTGCCTCCCTAGGTCTCCATCATGCTAGAAACGTCTAGGTCTCGGATTCATCCATGGGCATCACTTCCATGTAATGAAGAGCCTATTCCCCTATTTTGCTATCAAGATTCCTAAGAAATTTTAACAAGGCCCTATTTATACTATGTGAAGAAAGTGATAAACAAGCACAATGTTTTTTATATAATCTTTGATAACCGTCCTGCAAGCAAACCATTAGCAAGTTTATATCTTTGTCAAGCGACCTGTAGCACACTGTTATGCTGTCAAAAAAATCAGAAAGATAAAAAATAGCAGCATGTTAGAATGATCAGAAAAAATTAGAAATAGTACTTGCAAAATAGTGAAATTTTTTAAAAAAACTAGCCCCGAGTCTTGCGTGAGGAAGTACAAGACTTCCCACGAGGAATTACAAGGCTTTGCGTGGCCTACTCAAAATTCTTGTGCAAGAATATGTACACAGAAAACTATGGCCGTATGGTAGAGTAAAAAATTTTATCAAATTTTTTTTCGAGAGTGAGGTCAGAAATCAATTTTCTACCCCATGGTGGGCACCAAAATGTATCTGTCTGAATGTGACCTCTAAATCAGGCACAAACACAGCATAGTCATTGCTCAATCATCGAATTGAAAAAATGAACATGAATTATCCATTCCACAAATTTGATTGAATCGACCTGTTACCTCCTATTTAGTTTGGGTTTTTCAATTACTCTTAGAATGAGAGCCAACAACCATGACCATTGCTAAAATGGAGGATTTTAAAGCATTATAAAAACTGAAATTGAAACTATTCTATATGAGAAATGCCATTACAATCTAAGAATGAAAGTGTATATTTTAATCTAAG
>MU223157.1:52407-72148 GCA_018584345.1 Thuja plicata
GCATTTGAGACTAAGTCAATTAAAGACAATTAGGAAGGAGAATTTACCTAGTACAATAGGACTTCGATGATGAGAAAATGCACCAAAATTGATTAGAATTGTAAGGTGCCAATTTTGGGGTGTTACAAATATTACTTTATATAAAGTGTTGTTTTAGGATATTTATTTCTGAATATTTTTTTAAATATATATTTGGTTTATTAAATTATTAAATGATATTAATATTAGAAGATTATTATTAATATCTTTTAAATATTACATTATATTTTCATACTTGTTGTAATTATAGTTGAAGTTATTAATTATTTAAATAGATTAATTTATGAATGGTAGATTTTATAAATTAATCTATAGGGGCTTTTACTGTGAGTTTTCTTTGGAGAATTTAATTATAGTTCTGTTAGTAATTTCATTAGATAAACTAATTTGCATAATGGTTATTATAATTTTTTTTTATCATTGAGATTGATTAGTTCTTTCTAAAAATGTATTTATCATGTCATGATGTATTTTTGGGTGATTATTGAAATGAATGGTGTATTCTTTCCTTTAATGAAACTTTGTCATTTTGGTTTATGATCTTTTGTTGATACTTGTGTATATATTTTGTGTACTTTTGATGTAGTTTTGGTTTGATTTATTTTACCCTACCTTATCGTCATGAGTTCCTATTTTTGTGGATACTTTGAGAGTGCAATTATGATGTTATGATTCAAGGACTAGTATGTGTTCTAGGTATCTTGTTTATGGAACTATGTTTTGACCATCTTATTTTATGAGTTTTATGAGATTATTTATGACCTTAAACTTTTGGGGGGTTAATTAGGTTCATCTTAGGGGAGTGGCTTACAATAGGGGTCCGAGGCCCAAAGAGGCCATTTCTAGGGTAACCTATCTTAAGTTATTAATAAGTGATAATTTTATAATAAAAATTGGGGTTAACATTAAATACAAGATGGATCGTGATGCCTCGCTCATGCCTTGAGTGCTAGTATAGGCTAAGGATGAGAATGGGATGATACCTATAGAGTAGGTATGATTATATTCCTCATCTATATGAGAGGGTATTCTAGTTCCGCATTAGTCATGTTGAGGGTCCAGGGTCCAGTGTGACCAGTCCAGGGCAACTCAAGTGATTGACCATGTGATGAAACTCCCATAGAATGTAGCCTAAGTCTCCTCCATAGGTCTTGCTTTACCTTTTATGGTTGTGTTTTTGGAATTTGGCTTTTTGGTTTGAGTGGTTGGTTCATGTTGGTATTTTGGGTAATTTATGTACGATCTTTATCTTTGGATGGTGTACCCTTATGTTGACCTTTGATCTCTAGTTTGTCTTGATCTTTCCTATCCTTATACTTATAGTTTAGTCTTTCTTGTTGTGCTCCCATGTGTGGGCCTGACGTTATCTCCTCAGCATGGTGGGAGTGGACCTTTGGTTTTACGAGGTCAGGTGGTAGTGTTTCTTATTACCATTGAGATCTGACAGTTCTTCTTCATGCTTGGATGATCCATGTTGCAGTTCTATCTTCTTATTCTTCCGGAGACTTGTTCAGTTTCATGAGTTTTATATTTGTACCATATGTGTATATTGGTTAACATCCTTTCAGAGGATGCATTGTATTGTTATGTATTATTACATGCCCTGCCACTTGTGCAGTGGATGTTGATTTGGCTGTATACCTCAGGTATTAGTAGTATATGTGGTCTTACTATATGAGATGTATATTATTAGATTCAGTTGATGTATCTTTTATGTTAGTTCTTTATAGTTTTTCTTCGTAGATAAGTTTTCTTAAGTAATCCTACGTCAAGAAACCCTCAAGAATTGTTAGCTTTGTTGATTTGTACTTATGTGTATGTCATGTATCTTATTGTATTGCTTCTATGTTGTTATCATTATTGCTTGTAAATATTTAAAAAAAAAATCTTGTTAACTTGGTTGCATCTTTAGGTTAGTTCTCTTGGGTTCCCTAGCGGGGAATTACACACTATCTACAAAAAACTCTTTTGCAAACTACTAATCAATCTTTTTGTAGCCCGCTTGTCAAAGAATATCATTTGGAACTACTCATGTTGTCTTGTAGGTTGCCAAAATTGAATCAATCAAATGATCATGTTTGATTAATGTTTTCAAGGAACATAGTTTAATTAGGATCTTTTTGTGTGATTCATAACAAGCATTAGGTGATTATGCTCTCTTCCTCTTGGAAGATCAAAAACCTAGACATGCTTGTTATGTCTTAGGCAAATAATCTTTGGAAATTAACACATTGTCTTACGTGTTTGGGAGAAAATGACATTGGGTAGGAGAGTATTCTCTTTTCCCCTTATGGTAAAATAAAAAATATAGACCCCTCTCATCGCTAATCCATGCTTTTCAAATTGGTCCTTAGTTGGGCCTGCCGATTGAGGAAAAAATCTCCTGTGAACGAACCACATGAGAATGAGGTGTAAGCCACACCACTCCAACTCACGTTAATAAAATTTACTCTTTGGAGCCAAAGCCTAGGGATTTAGATATCATTTGAGCTCATACTCAGCTCATGCCTAACACAAAGTAGGGCTGTGAGGTCTCATTAATGTTCATGTGACTGCTTGTGCCAAGGTGATTTGTGGGGCTATACACCTCAATCACACTTGCATAGACACAAAGGACATAACCGAATGAAGATCCATACTAAGAACTATTAAAGTAGAAGCCTACCTAGTTCAACCTTGAAATTTTGATTATGTTTATGCAAGGAGGATAGTAATGTTGAGCATTGTTTTGACACAAGCCAACTTGCTAGGATCTCAAAAATTCTATTTCCTCTCTTGAAAGAATAACAGGGTTATTCCCAAGGTTCTCCAGGGTCGGGTCACAATCTGCTTGGTTACTCAGTTGAAGATAAATGTGATTATTCATGAGGAGGCCTTTGCTAGTTCATTCAAGACATCAAACTGCAAAACACTTTAGTTCTTTTTTGGTATTTTCCATTTTAACATATAGGGTGTTGTAAATAAAATGCAATTTTGTATATTTTAAGATGTAGATTTTCAAAATTTAAAAGACAGAAGGGAGTAGAAAGTAGAGTAATGACAAATAAGAAAATGACTGAAAAATGAGATCCTACGGACAAAAACTGTTATAAACCCTTCCTTGAGAATTGAATGATGGGAGAGATTTGGAGTGAAAACCACGAAGAATAAATTAGACCAAGTCACAATTTACTACCCCACGGATGCAAGCGTTTGGAGAGAAAACATGTTCACTCGTGTAAGATATTCAAAATAGATCAAATCATGGAGCCACCAAGATGTGCACACCCAGAAGATAGATTTATCATTAATCCCAAAGATGATCTCTTCCACACATTCATCACAGCAAGGTAAATTAAACAACAACAAACTCCAACTAAAAGAAATGAAAATTCAAAGCACAATAAACAAGAGGCTCTCTGAAAATAATGAGTAATGCAAGCATACATTCAATAATTTTTCATAGGAAGCAACAATTTACACACCACAAATAAAGAACCAATTGTATGTCTTTATTGCATCAAGAATCCGATCCTTTACATTGATTTGTGATTACAATATATAGAATTTGATCCACAGCTCTGAATTCTGAATTTAGGGCATCAGAAAGAAAAATAAATTAAACTAAACTTTGCTGAAAAGGAAACTACTCTTAACTGATACTAGATAACTTGCATGGATCCATGAATCCATTTACAATGAATTTGCCCATGCAAGGAGGGTTGAACTCAGCAAGAAGAAAGAGAAAAGAAGGAGGGTTTCTTCTGAAAACTTGAAGTCTTCTTCTTTTTTCTGGGAGTCTTTCTTGGAATCTTCATTTGGAAGCTCTTCTAGTGGTGGAGACTGATAGGGGACCCTTACTCCCTTAAAAATGAACTCAAGCTGACCATCAATTAGATCTGGATTTCAACTGGTGTGCAAAAAATGTGATCTCACTGGAAACACCAAATTTTTCGAACCCCGACCTCTACTTTGAAACTTTTAGTTTCAAAATTTTCCAAGTGTTTGTCATGAAAACTTTGGTCTGAAGTTTGGACTTGTTGGAGGCCGAAATACCTAGAAGGCTAAAAAGGTTGAAACTTTGGAGGGTTGAAAGGATGAAGAAACTGGGAGGCCAAAAGACCGAAAAACTATTCTACTTGCAGGGGCCAAAAGGCTGAAAGGCCAAAAAATCCAAAACCTTCCTTAAGAAAATCTCTTAAGTGTTGAAGATTGCTTCTTCAAAACTGCTTTGTGGTCCAAGGGGTCAGTTTGGGAATACCTCTGGGCATGCAACCCAGAGCCTTTGTATGATCTCCTAGACTTCCTCATAGTTTATCTAGTTCCTTTTCTCCCTACTAACCTTCTGTTCTTTCTTTTCTTTGAAGGTAGTTAGCTCGGAAGTGAAGAATTGGATCTCTTCTACATGGTTTGTCATCTGTGTCATCTCTTCTTTTGAATGAAATAATTGTTGCAATGCTTCCTTAGTTTCTGAAATTTTTAGAATGTCCCTGAATTATTGGACCTCTTCTTTAGATGGCCGTAAGATGTGCTTAGCTTTGTCCCAGTAAAAATCAAGGCCGATACCTATGAAGAAAGCATATATTTCTTCCACCCATTCCAAGACTTCTTTTTGTTTCTCTATTATGGAGGCCTGACACTTTTCATAAATGCTGATTATCTTGATCATGCACTTGATCCAATTTTCAAAATTGTCTAACTCCTCACCTTCATATATCTTCACCAGAATTTGGAAGTGCTACTTCTTAATGATCTGTAAATCCTAGAGGGTGGCTCACCATTTTCTTGTCTCTGACTCCAGGCCACCCTCATCTGTCATCAAATCAATCAAATTTGTAGCCTCTATTAGAATAACCCTATAAGGTTTGAATATTTTCTTGATTGAACCCTCCTCGTATTGCTCAAAATCTTCCTTCAAATCTACACTTGATTTGATGAAGGATGGGGTTAAACCCACTGGCAAGTGTGGGGTGTTTCTTTTATCCAACACTGCCTATAATGAGGCCTCTAGGAAATTGGGATCAATGGGACCAACCATTTTTTGAATGAACCTCTTCAAGGCTTCATTTTGTTCTATCAAGGTCTTTATGGTCTCTTCATCCTTACTCATGAAACCTAGAGCATATTTGAGCCCTAAGGATGCTAGTGTTTTTCTCCCTTCCTTGGTAGGTTCCCCCAAATCTACCTCCTTAAATGTATAGTCTTCTGAAGTAGTTTGGGTTTGAGAGGTGCTGGCAGATAGGACTATAAATTGTGCCTTCCAGCACCCACTATTGTCCTGAGTGACATAGGACATTGTCCGTGTTGGTAATATGATTTTTTCCTGATGATGGTGGAGTAGGTGTTGGGAGATTTGGGATTCGAAGTGGAAGAGTAGTTGGTGGAGTTTGGAGAAATAGTGGTGGAGTAGGAATAGGAGGTGGAACAATAGTTGGTGGAGCAGGAATGTGAAGGGGCATTGTAACAACAATGGTCTCTATTGCTGGCTCATTTGTAGGTATATCTTAGGCGAGTGGGGCCTCTTGATTCATGAACCCTTTATCTATTTTAGAGCTCTCTCCCATAATAGGTAGGTTTGGATTTGGGTTAGTAAACTGAGTGGGAGGTGGAGTTAGGATTACCTAAGGTTGGAAAAGAGAAGGACCACATACTTCATATCCAGTTGCATAACCCGGCGTATCCTGGCCTTGGTCTGAGAAACCTTCTAGATCCTCAAAGTCTGATATTTGGAACTCATATGATCCTAGAGCATCTAAGGGGTTATCTTTCTCTTTAGGGTCCTCCTGTTGTTTCTAACTAATCTCCTTTTCTCTCCTCTTCCAAGACCTTTTCCTTTTGACTAGAGGGACCTCTTCAACTTCCTCTCCTTGCGGGTCTTCATGTATTATTTCTAATTTTTGAGATGCAGAAGCCTTCTTCCTCTTGTATGTCTTCTTCCCCTTTCCAGTGGCAGGAGGAGATTGTCTAGAAGTAGAGGGTCCTTCATCCTATGCAACCTGTGCTATCCCTGTAGGAGGATCTATTTGTCTAGTCATTCTTGTCTTAGGAGCCTTGGGCCTTGGGTTTGACCCATACTCTACTGCACGTTCATGGTCATATACCGTGCTTGGATTCTATTCCTTCTTGTATTGAGACACTATATTCGAAGGCCAAAGATTTACAAAACTTCATTTCCTTTAGGGTATATGGTCCCATTGAGATGGGAAAATCCAAACAGTGCTTCTTCTTATGTTTTATGTGTTCAAATGCATCTGCGAGCTACCGGGCCATCTCCAATATGATTATCTAGTCAGATGAATATATGGGTAAATTCTTTGGTGTCAAAGTTGATACCACTCTCCAAATGTAGGTGAAGGTTCTAAATTGTATATAATAAGCCCCTATAGCCCTCACCTTGGCGGCTTCTTCTTCTGATATCTTTTTTGCAAAATCACCCTCAATGGACTGGATGATTGTGAAAATGAAGGCGTCATTCACTATCCTGTAATCATGAATGTCTTCAAAATTTTTTGCCCTTTTTTGTAGTTGGGGGTAGACAATGTGAGGCCATGCATTGGGATCATTTAGGCTTCCTCTCTTGATGATTCTTGGGTAATCTTCCCTTGCTGCCAGTAGGTACACCATGAAAGTACTCATATAAAACTTAGGGTTGCATTTTACTGCCACCAAATGTTCATCCAACTTGTCGCTAATGATGGTTCCCTAGTAGAACCTAGACCTATGGCCGTTGAGTCTTTCTATCAGGAGAATAATCCAATTCTCTAGTTTGAATGGTTGTGGTAACCCATATACTCGGCTTATCATTGTTATGGCCACCTTGATATCATCTTTCGTGTATCCTCTCCTTAAGTCTATTTTTTCCTGTTTATTTTTGGGGAGAGGTTTCTCGAGGTAGTGGTTATAGACTATTTCATAAGATTCTTCTCCTTTGTTTCTAAACCATAGGTTTCCCTTTTCTATGAAAAAGACATAGAACTTTTCTATGCCTTTGTGGAGATGAAAGACATCCTCTATGACATCTGGCCTGATATCAAATACTACTTGGCCTTTTGTATTGTGAACCACCCTTTTGTCAGGGTCATAATGATTTTCTAGGGTCATGATCAGTTTAGGTGAGGACACGACCACTGGGTGGCCTGCTGTGCTAACCAATCCTACTAATACCAGGGAGGTAAAATCCTCTGATCTCCCAGCTAGTTGGCCACACCTTGTCAGGAAGTCATTCCAATCCACATTCCCGATATCATTATCAATTATTTTGCTATGCTTGTTGCTAATTTTGGAATTGGGAGTGTTCCCCTTGTATTGGTACTTCATGGGTGAAGTGGTGTTTTTCTCAGGCATTCTTGTAATAAAACATGCAAGTATCAGTATCTTATTTGTAGAAAAAACTAGAAGAAAGCTGAATAAACAAAGAAAACAGAGCAAAACCTCTCTAAGTAGCCAGGAATGCAAGTTTTTTGCACTTTCAGCCCTTTCGGGGTTTCTGGTGCCGAAGACTGGTTCAGAGGTCAAAAAGGTCAAAAATGCAAAAAGCCACAATTTGAAGAGTGATTTTCTTCAGATCTTTCAGCATTCAAAATTCCAAAGGTTTTGCGGATGCCAAAAATCTAAAATCGCGAATCTTGAAGACCAGGTTTCGAGGATTCAGACTTGTCGTAATTTGGGACCTTTTGGAGGTCTGAAATGCTGAAAAGGCTGAATCTCTGAAATTGCAACAAGAGTTGACAGGACTTTCAAGGATTTGGTCTTGTCAGAATTTTAGACTTTTTGGAGGTCTGAAATGTCGAAAGGGCCAAATCTCCGAAATGAGACAAACTACAACTAGACCCAATTTTTAGCCTTTCAGAGGCCAAAAACCTGTGACAAAGGTTGCGACCGAATGAAACCCTAACACAAAATAGAAAAGAAAAACCTGAATTGACATAGATAGACCTCTCGCTAAGCACTAAAGACATCAAAGGCCCTCAGAGACTAGGGGAGAAGGAAATCTGCACGCCCTAGGCCAGACAAGCACCATGAAAAAAACCCTAAAACCAAAAACCTTGAGGAGGGAAAAGAAAATATGAGGTAGCGAAGAAGGAGACCTACCTTGGAGGGGATATGAGAGGGGGAGGATGACACAACAAAGCTTGGAGGCATGTGCACGATCAGTCTCAAAGTCAAGGGTGAAAACGTTGAAGCTGCAAGCTCTTGAGGAATTTGGGGTTGAGAACGCAAAGTAACTTCAAATTAGGGCCATTTGCAATTTATAACCCACGGGCCTTACGTTAGCATTTTCGGTGTTTTCAGATTCTGAAACACCAAAATTTTAGAGGTGGACACCTTCGGCCTTTCAGTGTTTTCAGAGGCTGAAAACACTGAAAGGGCCGACTTTCGACCTTTCGGCCATTTTGGTATTTTAGAGTACTATGGTCCTCCGAAACGCTGAAAGGGCCGAAAGGCCAAAAAAGGTGTTTTTCCTTGCTTTATCATGCTGACACATATTCTTCTAAGACTGACCGAGCAAGGACCAAAAACCAAAAAGAAAATAAAAGGGGGGTCCCCATGGTCAGAGGACCAAAAAATGGGGTGCATTTTG
Source organism: Thuja plicata (assembly GCA_018584345.1). NCBI lineage: Eukaryota > Viridiplantae > Streptophyta > Pinopsida > Cupressales > Cupressaceae > Thuja > Thuja plicata. The sequence goes on from MU223157.1 coordinate 61,007, forward strand.
TGGACCCACAACAAATAGCCCTAACAAAAGGAGGAATGACCAAGGCATTTCTTTATCATCATTACTCTTATGGGTTATAAATTTACAGTAGAACAAGGCCAAGAGGTATGGGTGTCAGCCAATCTTTCAAAGACTTCCAATCTGAGGTTTTCCTCTGGCTTCCTAGTATGTGTTAATGTGTATTCATTCCTTTACCGTTGATTGTGGTAACCAGAATGTTTGCCAGTTTCTCCTGACCTTTGCCAAGTAGACCAGGGTTTCTCGGAAAGAGCTTTGTTGCCAGTCAGGCATTCATAGCTCTGAAAAAGTTTTCCCCAAATCCCATGTATAACCTTTATCTACTTCCAGTCAGGAATTCATAGCCCTGGTAGAGGTTTTCATAGTCGCCCATGTCCGTTCCATCTACTAGGTTGTAGCTTTCTTTATTTTGAGAGTTCTATCCTTTTGGATAATCATTTCATTTCTTCTATGTGCTCTTAAAATGTGTCAGGCTCTGGATGTTTGTGTACTCCAAGTGTTTAGGTCCACAAAAATGAACTTCTCTTTCTGTATTTAATATGATCTAGGCAATGATTAGACTATGCCACTTGGATTTCACACTTGTGGCCTCTTTGGGACACTTTTATTTTTGTATGCTTCTCTTCCTCTCTCTTCAACTATTTTTTTTTTCTACTGCCTTCACATTCATTCAGACCTAGGTTCTGGGATTGGTGGGTACCCGAATCTACGCACTAGTGCCAGTTACAGCTATCAAACACTCAAGAAACCATTTCTGTTGACTGTTTCCTTTTAGTGTGTTTCGTGATTAAGATGACCGAGCTTGAACTTCTTCTTGTCGAACACTGATAGCTATCATCACTTTTCCTTTTGGTCAATGTTCTTTGCGTTGTATGTCTCTTTAGAGGAATTGAATAAGAAATACCCTTACTTTGATTTACGGACTACCTTGGAATGGATCCAAGAACACATTGACCCAAAACAACAAACAAGCACTGACAAAAGAAAGGAAGAAAGGACTAACGAAGAGGGTGAAAAAAAAAGAAAAGGAAAGAAAGGAAAGAACCGAAAAAGGGGACTATGGTACAAGGGATGAAAGGCAGTCCCACTTAGGATCCAAAGTAATGTTTGAGGAATTTTCCATTGAATGGAAATGGGGTCAACTCTCCATTGAATGTGCTTATCTTAAAAGTGTTTTCCCCCAGGATCTCTGATATCTGATAAGGGCCTGTCCACAATCTTTGGAGCTTGGTGCGGCTGCCCAGCTTTTCATTTTCCTTATCCCACATGAGGACAAGGTCAGAGATTCTGAAGGCTTTAATGGTGGCTCTCTTATCGAACCACCTCTTGACCACAGCTTGATGTTTTGATACATTCTCTAAAGCTGAAGCTCGCTTCTCCTCTAGGTTAAGGAGATTCATGAGTCGGACTTGTACTCAATCTTCTCCTCCCACATATTGGTCCATGAATCTGAGGACTGGGATCTTTAAGTTCATAGGGAAGACCAGTTGTAAGCCATAGATTAGCTGGTATGGAGATGTGCCCAGGGCATTTTTGATCCTTACGTGATCAGTCAACAAAGTGTATTTCAAATGCATGTGCCAATCCCTGGGGTTGTCATCTAGGAGGTGTTTGATCACTATTGTTAAGTTCTTGTTTGTAGACTTTGCTACGCCATTGCCTTGTAGATAATAATTTGAAGAGAAATTGAGGATTACCTAGTTCTTGAAGGCCCATTGTGTGAGTGATGCTAAAGAAAAAGGGGGAGCATTGTCACATACCAGATAAAATGAAATCCCAAACCTGGTGATGATGCGCTCCTCCAAGAATTTGGTTATGACCTATATAGTATAATTCTTCAATGCTTGAGCCTCCATCCAGTGTGTGCAGTAGTTAGTAGCTATCAAAATGAACTTGTGTCCTACAGAAAAATGGGGGTTAATCATTCCAAAAAAATCTAAGCTCCATTGGGAAAATGGGCGTACCTCATATACTGGTTGCAGGGTCATTGCAGGGTTTCTCTCTTGAGTTGTGCTAGTTTGGCAAGTGTGGCATGACCTCACATGTTTTTTGGTGTCTTTGAATATTGTAGGCCATAAATATCCCACCCTTAAGATTTGGTGAGTAGTTGCATCAGCTGACTCATGTCCCATTTTGTATTTGTCATAGAAATCTTCTAGGATTTGCTTTACCTCAAGTCTGTCCAAGCACCTTAGGTATAGGCCCTCATAATTGTGTTTATACAGTTGTCTGTTCTTCAACATGTAGGAGATGCTTTCGATTCTCAAGGATCTTCTCAAGGAATCACTCATTTCCTCTAGGCAATGGTTTTGCAGCAGATAATACACTATGTCTTTGTACCATACATCTCTGATCACACCTTGATCGGTGTAGGTTTGGCCGACCAGACCTTCTTCAACCTTAGAGACTAGATTTGTCAGGCCTTGGCCCCTGACTTGTTTCATTGGTTGGATTTCAAGGTCAAAATCTTGAAGGATTTCCATCCATTTTCCTCTATGTTCTCTTGGCTCATTCTGCATCAAAAGGGATTTTACGGTTGCATCTGGAGTATCCCAATGACTTTACTTCTCAAGATGTAATGTCTGAACTTTTTCACTGCTTTGACAAGAGAAAATGACTACTTATCTAGGTTTGGGTATTTGAGCTGAGTGTATTTGAAAGGGAAACTCATGAAAGATATGGGTCTCTCATCTTCACTATTCTTCTTCTACGTGAGGATGCCTGCACATGAGTGCTCAGATGCAAAAGAGTAAACCTTAAAAGGGATAGAGTAATCCAGGATGACTAGGAATGGTGCTGTGGTGATGGAATGTTTAATCTCTTCAAATGATTTCTTGGCTTGGAGAGCCCATTCAATCTTGGCGTCTTTCTTGAGCATGTCGTTCAACGGTTTTACTATCTCGGCGAAACCGCTAATGAACTTCCTTACAAAGTTGATCTTCCCGAAGAAAGATTTTAGTTCTTTGTGACTATGTGGTGATGTCAACTTTAGAATGGACTCTACCCTTTCAAGATCTATGGCTATCCCCTTCTCAGAGATGAAATGTCCCAAGAGTTTTCGTTCAGTTACCCCAAACACACATTTCTTGGGATTAAGGGAAATACCGAATTCCTTGCATCTTTGAAGACATTTTTTAAGGTCGTTTAAGTGGTCATCTCTTTGTTTTGAGAAAAATGTGAGATCATCCATATAGATGATAATGCACCTTCCAAATAGTCCCTTGAAATCTATGTCCATTTCCCTCTAAAAAGTGGCCCCGATGTTAATCAGTCAGAAAGGCATCCAGAGGTAGGCGAAGGTTCCTCATTTGGTTGTGAATGTCATTTTCAGCCTGTCTTCCTCCTGCACCATCACCTGGTTGTAGCCCACATAACCATCCATAAATGACATCATTTGAGACCCATTGAACTTTTATAATACTTCGTTAAGAGATGGGAGTGGATAATTTTCCTTTTGAGAAGATTTGTTGAGGTTCCGAAAATCCACGCACAATCTAATCTCTCCAGTTTTCTTTCCTACGGGTACTAGGTTCGCAACCCATATGGAATGCCAGATTGGAAAGATGATTCTAGCATCAAGAAACTTCTAAAATTCCTTCTAAAATAAAGGTTCCATAGTAGGGTTCATAGGTCTCTATCATTTCCGAAAAGGATTGGAGTCCAGTTTTAGAGGGATGTTGTGCACTATGACTGAGGTGTCATATGTCTTTAATTATTTGTAGCTCCATGCTATGACATCTTGATATTCAGTGAGGAGCTGGACCATTTTCTCTTTCTATTCTTTGGTTCCTACCTTTCTAATGTGGACCTCTCTAGGTTCCTCTTCTGTGCCAAGGTTGTATGTATCACATTCTTTACCGTCGGGTGTTATGTCTAGGCGTCTCCTTACTGCAGTCTTGTCGCTGTCAAAAATCCTCTCTAGTTCCACCATCCCTTTGGGTATGGTATTGGTCCTTAGATTTATGACACCTTGGTCATCAGGATCTTTGGGTTCAACTTCTTCTTCACCTTCCTTTTCCTTGTTTATGATCTATTTTTCAAACACACCAGCACACATGATAAACTCCAAGATGTGTTGATCATCTTGGAAGAGTTGAAAGTTAGTGACATTGTCTAGAATGGCCGGGGCCGCGACAAGTTCAACTGACAATTTATTTATCTTGGATTTCTCCATTGGATGTAATGAACTGGCTGATATGGCTAAGGCATCGGCAAAAAAATTTCTTCTTCTTGGGATGGTTTCGATGTCAAAAGCGTTGAAGTCGTTGATCAGGTCCCATGCTCTATTTTGGTAGGCTAAGAGCCTCTTATCATTGCAAGTATACTGACTATAGATTTGCTTGAAAAAAAATTGTGAGTCCCCTTCTACTGTTAGGATTTTTATTCCTTTCTTGTGGGCTAGGAGAAGTCCACAGACTAGTGCTTCATACTCTGTAACATTGTTAGTGCACATGAATTGTAACCTATAAGAGACATAGAAAGACTTACCTCTTAGGTTTATCAATTCGATCCCCTCACCTACTCCCTATTTGCATTTGGAACCATCAAAGCGCAACTTCCATATTTGGGGTTTCTTGGTAGGTTTAGACCTAGATAATTTTCTCTCGGGAGAGCCCTTGGTTTTAAGCTTCTACCCCTTTTCTTCATCACTGTCAGAAGAGGTTAATTCTCTTATACTTTGGGTATGTCTAGGTCTGGGGATTTTAGCACTTTCACCGCCCTTGTCTTCTAGCATTCCTTTATAAGGGGGACATGCTCCATCATCAGAGGTACTCCAATCACTAAGTATGTTCAAAATAGGACTTCTGTCATCAGAATCTGACCCACTATCCTAGTTTTCATGTGAAGTGTTTGTAGGAACTGGGACATCAACCTCTGGAGGGGTGTTACTCTTGTCCTTGGTCTCAAGGATGTCTTCTTTTATTACTGGGGTTTCTGATAGATTACTTTATAAGGTGATTTGGGTCAATACCCATGATAATGCATCCTAGGAACTAGGGAATGTGAACTCAGAATGGCTGGCCTGGTGTAATCAATAGTTTCTTGATAGTAACAAAATGTTAGGGTCTACGTCCTGTCCCAAGTGTTGTAAGCTAATTGTAGTGTTGTTGATGAAATGTTGGAAGATGTCATCATCGATATCTAATTCTAAGAGACCTAGAATAGGGCTCTGGTCTGATTCTGGGCTTTCTTGGATTTGGAACATGAGGATGTCATCCATCCGATAAGTACCCAAGTCTATTTGGGTGAACATGACTTTATTCAGGGCATTTTACTCAATGATCATCTTTCTTAGTTTAGGCTCTACATCTATCTTGATCTGGTTATTTAGACCTCTCCATGGTAGCCACAACTAGGTGAAAAATGTGGAAAGCCATCCTCTCAAGCACTTAGTCCATTCTTGACTCAACAACATCCCATGAGTTTTAGGTATGTCCACTATATTCATGTCAATGCGTTCTTGTATTATAGGATCTGAAACCAATTGAATGTGTAGATATTTGAGAACACCAATCACCTTGACCTCTGTCTTATCTAATTGTATGACCACTTGGTTCATTACTTGGGGCACCATCCCCAACTTTTGGAAAATTGACAGTGGCATGATGTTGCACGAAGATCCTAAATCGATCAAAAAATTGTGTAGGTTCTTTCCAAACATCCATAGACTGAGTAAGAATGGTGGAACCTCCATCCTATCCTTGAACATTGTGGGGAAAGAATCAGATGTGTTGATACTAGATGTAGGTGTCTTTGTATTATGGGTTGAGGAGCCAGGTTTTGAGTGGTCTAGAGACCTTAGAAGGGCCTCCTTCTGAGATGGGTAGCCTTGTAGTAATTCGTACATAGATATGTTTGAATTAGTTTTCTTCAGTTCATCAACTTCACTATATTTGTCGCTTGACTAGGCCGCACCTCTATAGCTAGCGTATGCACTCACTGTAGGGGGTGTGGGGCCATTTGGGCATTTAGGAGGCATGGGATTTTTACTATCCCATAGATCCAATGGGGTTGGTTGTTTTCTTGGGGGAATACCATCGGTGAGAGGTTCCTTTCTACTTTGAAGGTTATACAAGTTTCATTGATCATTTTGGAAGGCATGTACTTATGAATATTCAGGTTCATTTTCCCTCTAGAAGGGAAACATAAAATCATCTTCTCTTGCAAAGGTACCCAAGCCTTCCGCCTTCCTAGACTCATAGGAATCAAACACCATAGAATTAAATTGTACCAGAGGATCCTCTAGATTCTGGATGTAATGATTATGAGAGTTATTCCTACACCCATCATTTCCTTGGTGTGAATTTTGAGCCCTAAAAAAATTAGCCTCTGAAGCCTCATAAGCATTGGCATTGTCTGCTGGGATACTGCCATTATTGGGTCTAGTGTTCCACGACCTGTTTGGCCTTTGCTACCCAAATGTTTTCTCCTATGTGTTGTTGTTATTGTACATGTTGAAATTTTGATTTGGATTTTGAGGATATGAATTTGGACCAACAAGGGCTTGTTGATATCCACCTTGATTTTGGGACAGATTCAACTTCATCCAGGTGAGCTCGTTGGTGAGCTATGATAAGGTATTTTTCATGGCGTCCAGATCAAAGGCCATGAGAGCATCAGGCTCTGCTTGGGGTATAACTCTCTATTCCACAAACATTGTTTTGTGAGCCTCATAACCCAGATAAGTAATAGATGGGGGTATGGCTGCAAATGGTTGCACCAGGATGGGATTCAACATAGGTGTGTGAGTGGCCGGAGCTTGATTGCTGGCTGCAAAAGGATGTGGGATAGAAAGGTTATTCATGGTAGGTACTGCTGCATAACTTCCTTCTTTTGGGTCTATCTACTGGGTGAACATGATGGATTCATTGTACACCTTTTCCATCATGTCTCTATCTATCGGGGGAAGCATCCTTAGAAAGATTGAGGTGAAAGGATCCAAATCCTTCAAGTAAACTTGTATGACAACCTCCTCTGGTATGATGTAAGGGGCTTCCAACTTTTGATGCATCTTGTGAAAATGATGATTGAACATAGAGATGGGTTCCTTAGGGTCTTTCCTCATTGTGATGAACTGGTGATGTGTTGTGGCGGGATCCACATATAACTTGAATTGATTGAGGAATTTAGTTTCAAATTCATTCTATGCAGAGATAGACCCTCATGGTAAATTCAAGTACCAATTGTATGCGAACTCTCCCAAAGTGTGTGGAAATAGATGAAAAACATCTTGGTGGGCGATCTCTTTATGGTTACAAATTTCCTTGAAGGCGTGGATGTGTTCTTCCACTGTCATTGATTTTCCATTTATGAAACGGGTGCAAAAATTCTTCAGATTTTTGGGTAACTCATGGATCTGCCCAAAAAAATTTAAGGGTGAGCTTGTTGCATTGGAAAAAAAGGCCATTGGACAAGGTTGCTACAAATTTTGATCTTGTACATTCTGATTTTGCACCATGGCTGTGATGACAGTTGGGGCAGCAATATGTGATTGTTGTCCAAGAGAATTCTAAGACTCAGTGAGGTGGTAAGAGGATTTTTATTTGTTCTTCCCTTTGTTTTTACAAGCTTTGCATTGATGGGTGAGTTCAAGGAACCCACCTCTCTTCAGAGATGATCTAAGCACTCACTTGAATCTCTCTGAAGAGAAAGATCCAATGTTATCCATCTTTTGAGTCTTGAGGCCGTCCTTCTAGCACCACTTCTGTTGAGCATTGTTTTGACACAAGCCAACTTTCCAAGCTCTTGAAAATTTGATTTCCTCTCTTGAAAGAATAATGGGGTTATTCCCAAGGTTCTCCGGGGTCGGGTCACAACCTTCTTGGTTACTTAGTTGAAGATAAATGTGATTTTTCACAAGGAGGCCTTTGCTGGTTTGTTCAAGACATCAAACTGCAAAAGACTTTAGCTCTTTTTTGGTATTTTCCATTTTAACATAAGGGTGTTGTAAATAAAATGTAATTTTGTATTTTTTAATATTTAGATTTTCAGAATTTAAAAGAGGGAAGGGAGTAGAGAGTAGAGTAATGAGAAATAAGCAAATGATTAAAAATGAGATCCTACGGACATAAACTATTATAAACCCTTCCTTGCAAATTGAATGATGGGAGAGATTTGGAGTAAAACCCATGAAGCATAAATTAGACCAAGTCACAATTCACTACCCCAAGGATGCAAGCGTTTGGAGAGAAAATGTGTTCACTCGTGCAAGATATTTAGAATCAATCAAATCACAGAGCCACCAAGATGTGCATACCCATGAGATAGATTTATCGTTAAGCCCAAAGATGATCTCTTCCATGCATTCATCAAAACAAGGTAAAGTAAACAACAGAAAACTCCAACTTAAAGAAACACAAATTTGAAGCACAATAAACAAGAGGCTATCTAAAAAACAATGAATAATGCAAGCATACATTCAATAAATTCACATAGGCAGCAGAAATTTACACAACATGAATGAAGCACCAAATGTATGTTTTTATTGCATCAAGAATTCAACCCTTTACATTGATTTATGATTACAATATATAGAATTTGATCCACAACTTTGAATTCTGAATTTAGGGCATCACAGAAAAAAACAAATTAAACAAAAACTTTGCTGAAAAGGAAACTACTCTTAACTGATACTAGATAACTTGCATGGATCCATGAATCCATTTACAATGAATTTTCCTATGCAAGGAGGGTCAAACTCACCAAGAAGAAAGAGAAAAGAAGGAGGGTTTCTTCTGAAAACTTGAAGTCTTCTTCTTGTTTCTGGGACTCTTTCTTGGAATCTTCATCTGGAAGCTCTTATGGCGGTGGAGACTGATAGGGGACCCTTAGTCCCTTCAAAATGAACTCAAGCTGACCATCAATTAGATCTGGAGTTCAACTGGTGTGCAAAAAATGTGATCTCACTGGAAACACCTAGCTTTTCAGACCCTGACCTCTACTCAGAAACTTTTAGTGTCAAAAAATTCAAAGTGTTTATCATCAAAACTCTGGTTTGAAGTTCGGACTTGTCAGAGGCTAAAAATGATAAAATATCTAGAAGGCCTAAAAGGCCAAAACTTCAGAGGGCTGAAAGGCCAAAGAACCTGGGAGGTTGAAAGGCCAAAAAAATATTCTTCTTGTAGGGGCCAAAAGGCCAAAAGGCTGAAAAACTCCAAAACCTGCCTTAAGAAAATCTCTTAAGTGTTGGAGATTACTTCTTCAAAATTGCTTTGTGGTCCAAGGGGTCAGTTTGGGAATACCTCTGGGCGTGCAACCTAGAGCCTTTGTATGATCTCCTGAACTTCCTTGTAGTTTATCTCCTTCCTTTTCACCATGTTAACCTTTCGTTCTTTCTTTTCTTTGAAGGTAGTTAGCTTGAAAGTGAAGAACTGGATCTCTTCTACATGGTTTTTCATCTGTGTCATCTCTTCTTTTGAATGAAATAATTGTTGCAACGGTTCCTTAGTTTCTACACTTTCCAGAATGTCCCTAAATTGTTGGACCGCTTCTTTAGATGGCCATTATATGTGCTTAGCTTTGTCCTGGTACAAATCAAGGCCAATCCCTGTGAAGAAAGCATTTATTTCTTCCACCCATTCCAAGACTTCTTTTTGTTTCTCTATTATGGAGGCCTAAAATTTTTCATAAACGCTGATTATCTTGATCATGCACTTGATCCAAGTTTCAAAATTATCTAACTCCTCACCTTCATATATCTTCACCTGAATTTGGAAGCACCACTTCTTAATGATCTGTAAATCTTGGAGGGCAGCTCACCATTTTCTTATCTCTGACTCTAGGCCACCCTCATCTATCATCAAATCAATCAAATTTTTAGCCTCTATTAGAATAACCCTATAAGGTTTGAGTATTTACTTGAAGGAACCCTCCCCGTATTGCTCAAAATCTTCCTTCCAATCTACATTTTCTCTGATGATGGATGGGGTTAAACCCAATGGAAAGTCTGGGGTGTTTCTTTTATCCAACACTGCCTGTAATGAGGCATCTGGGCAATTGAGATCAATGGGACCAACCATTTTGTGAATGAACCTCTTCAAGGGTTCATTTTATTTTGTCAAGGTCCTTATGGTCTCTTCATCCTTACTCATGAAACCTAGAGCATGTTTGAGCCCTAAGGCTACTAGTGTCTATCTCCCTTCCCTAGTAGGTTTCCCCAAATCTACCTCCTTAAATGTATAGTCTTCCAAAGTAGTTTGGGCTTGAGAGGTGCTGGCGGATGGGACTGCAACCTATTCCTTCCAGCGCCCCTATTGTCTTGAGTGACATAGGACATTGTCCGTGTTGGTAATATGATTTTTTTCTAATGAAGGGCTTTCCCTAAGGATGCTATATCTATATTTTCCCCTTCCTCCTCATCTAAATAGGTTCCTATCCTTGACTGGATTTCTTTACTAAACCATGTAGGTCTACTAGATGCAGTGACTGGCTCATATGAGGTAACTTGAAGAATTGAATCTAAATTTTGGGACCCTGGAGTCAACTGTTTCACTAGCCCCTCTTCTTGTTCCTATCTATGTTCCCCTTCACCCCCTTCTCCTCGGAGTTCTTCTTCCTCTTCCCTTTCCTCTTCTGCCTTGTCTCCTTCTTGCATTGCCTCATGTTGTTTTCCCTAGATTTTCTCTTCCTCTCCTGAGAAACTAACTGAGGCTTTGGTATTGAGACTAGTCATAACCTTCAATGTGGTTTTGAAGGGTGATGTAGCTTCATTGGTTACTGTACGCCTCTCTCTCCAGTTTCCCACAGCTTTCCAAGGGCGAGGGTTAGTAGCAAAGGTTCACAAGTGAATGCAAATCAAATACGCAATAACTACTAAACGAATAACAGAAACGTGAGCAATAAAATGTACAAGAAAGAGAAAGGAAGACAAATGAATGCAAACCCCTTGATGTTTGAAGCTTCTATTGTTTCTCTCTACTCCTTCTGAAACGCTGTTCTTGATGCTCAGTATTGGTGGGGTAGCGTCTATGACTTGAGAAGTGTCAAGAATTTGACAATTGAAATGTGTGTGTGTGATCGCAAGATGGCTTGAATGCTAGAACCAAACTGACATAGTAATGGTGCACGAGAGCTTGAAATCTTGGATCCTTCAAATGGTTATGAAGGATTTATTATATAGGAAAT